>OZ022587.1:18587593-18624439 GCA_963669155.1 Arbacia lixula
ATGAGTGAGAGACAGGCAGATGGAGAGACAGACAGAGAGAGAGAGAAAAAAAAAACCGGGAGAGTGCACCAAGGAACAGGGGAAGATGCGACTTGGTGGGAAAAGGTCACATACGAGAGAGTGGGAGGAATAAGTGGATGAGGGGCGGGAAAGGAAGAGAGAGAGAGAGAGAGAGAGAGAGAGAGAGAGAGAGAGAGAGAGAGAGAGAGAGAAATTCTTAGTAATAGTGAAGGATGTTCATACATTTCGAAAGTGAAAGTGAACATACCGTCACATACGCATCTTGTCTGGGAAAATGTTCTGAAGGCGGCGTACATGTTCCGTGTAACATACATGTACATGCCCGAGGATTGACCTGGGGTTAGTTGGTAAATCATCTTGGGGTTAGAGAGAGAGAGAGAGAGAGAGAGAGAGAGAGGGTGGAATGGGAAAGGGAGAATGGAAGATGGGTTAAAGGAGAGGGGTGGGGCGTTGGAGTAAAATAGCGAAAAGAAGATGGTGGAGTTGGAGTGAAAGATGGGGGTTATGGGGAATTAAGGAGAGAGCCGGGTGATTTGAAGGAGAGAAAGGGAATGGGAGAGGGAGTGGATTGAATGAGAAAAGGGGGAAGGAGAGAGGCAGTGGATTGGATGACATACACACACACACACACACAAACACACACACATACACACACACAAACACACACACACACACACACACACACACACACACACACACACACACACACACACACACACACACACACACACACACACACACACACACACACACACACACACATACACGTACAGCTCCGTGTCACCCCCTGCCCCCAAGTCAAAATGTACCAATCATTGTTATATCTGCCTCTCGTTGTGTATTGCAACTCAGGTAATGACATGATCCAACATCAATATTTAGTTTAAATATTGTTTTATTTACAAAGATCCATCGCTAATTGCAGAATGCAATATTTTATCTACAAACATGTCATATCAAAATGAGTACAGGCATAATATGTCATCCTTAAACATTGTTTGACGTAAGATTTTTCATCGCAAATGAAGCCAATCGTAATCCTTCAGCATAATGATTGATCTTAGAATCTTTCTATTCAGAACATTAGCATGACCCACGTATGGTCCACTATCACAAAATTGCATAAATTGTGTAACACGTATGACAGAGTCCTAATTTATTCTCAAAATAATACCTAGTACATCACTCGAAACTGACGTACTGGAATGTAAGCGAAGTTTAGTTATCCCCCAACACTGCCCAATATAAGAATTTATGAATGCGAGTGTTCATCTACAATGTCTACGGTTAAAACCGAAGAATCTGTAGAGATTCATGTCTGTGTTTTGTTCAAGTATCTGCGTATGATATCTAATTAGGTGTTCGTTATTTTGACCATAGTTTAGCCTGTATTACATGTCATAACTTTGCCCAATCTTATTTGTTATTTCTATAACAGAACAAAGACATTTCAATTGAAGCACACCACGATAAATCAATAGTTGTTCTCGTGGACACATTGTGAAAGACCGCTCACGGGAAACAAGAAAATTGTTTTGATAAGCAAGTGGTCTCTGTGTACAGGATGCATTAATGCAGGTTTCAATTAAAATTTCAATTCGAGGAAACAAACTTTGTGTTCTTTATAGAAAGATGGTCTTTCTGTTCCGTGAATCATTAAAGGGAATATACTGTACTGGGAAGACAAAAAACCTTCAAAAGGGCGATCGTGAGCAATCAATCTTCTTGCCAATGGTCTTAAATGCATGTATTATTCGGGCCGAGCATTTTTAGGATTTGTGATTTAATCTTTAATTTCTCCAAATGTGGATGATTTATGGGAATATAACTTTCAGCAAGTTTCTAAAATGGACAATACATGAATTTAAGAAGGCTTTTTGTCTTCCCAGTATATTCCCTTGAAAGCAAGTTTGACTATAGCAGTTTTCAAATTCGAACATTATATTTAAAATGTGAATTTAAATGCATTTAAATATTAAATACTGAGTGGCAAGGATTCTAGTCTTAGTTCGCGATGAACCAGACCTCGTTGTGTCGGTGGAGGAATGTGAAGGGACTGTCATAGCCTGCTGTGTAGTAGTAGGAGGAGTCGTATGTGTGTGAGGCGTCAAGAGAGACAGCGAGCTCGGATGCGGCAGAGATCCAATCGCTCTGGGAGGCAAACCCGCCGAAAGACCTGGACCGGGAACGAAACAAAATAAATAGGTTGTAATCGAATGAATGAATGAAAGAATGAATATGTTTTTATTGTCCACAATAATCAAGTAATAGTTTTATGACATTAAATGTATTATTATGGTTCCCCTCTCCAGTAAGAAAGGCAAACTAATCCTACACACCTGACAGTAATGATGAAACTGATCTTTTGGATGATGTAAATTCAAACATTCCCGATGTCATAATCCTTATTATTCACTTAAGCCATAACCTTAATCCCGACCGCGTACCTTTCCCCTGTCCAATAATAATCTAGGCTTTAATTCGCACTCGAAATGGGATTAGACCTAATAGAGTACCGAAGTAGTGTCGAAATATCCATTGTTATGCAGGTTTCTGGTTCTAAACATCATCACTCAAGTGAGAGTTTCACTGGTACGACGTCGTCTAGGGGGCTCGTGTCGGGCACTCTCATTAACAGATCCTCCTATGATCACCGCTAAACCGGTTGTCTTGACAACATTGCCACACCTCGGTACCCCCATTTGAATAGGTCAAAGCATGGACGTGGAAGGGTCCATGGTCAAAGCATGGGGCTGCATGCCAACTTAGGTACTGACCTGACGTAAGCCCTATGTGCAGGGAAAGTGCTGAAGAAGACGGTGGAGTCGCTGGGGGTGGGCGGGCTATCCCGGTGAGCGGCGGGGAGGAAGAAGGAGATAGTGAAGTTGCTCTCACACGCGGGACCCTGGCCCGGAATAACGCGGGTAGCAACCGGCGCCGTCATCTCGATCTTTTGCCCTGAATTGCGAGAGAAAGAAGAATTGTTTTAATATAGACTCGCCGTAACGTGAATGGGATTGAATTGAATTAAATATACTCAATAAAATAATGATTAGGCCTCACTGAAACTGATGAATACAGATTCTCATTAGCCATACAACATGGAACAAAATTACGTCCCAGTAAACATGGTAAATGCTAAACATGTACAACCACATAAACAATAGACGAAATATCATGAACTTGAAAATAACTGATTGCGAGAGAGGACCCCAAGAATGTAAGCTTGACGGATGGAGAATGAGATAGTGAGTGAATGAGAGAGAGAGAGAGAGAGAGAGAGAGAGAGAGAGATGGGGGAGAGAGAGAGAGAGAGAGAGAGGGGAAGAGAGAGAGAGAGGGGGGGGAGAGAGAGGGGGAGAGGGAGAGAGAGAGAGGGGGGGGGGAGAAAGAAGGAGAGAGAGAGAGGGAGAGGGAGGGAGGGAGAGAGAGAGAGGGGTGGGAGAGAGAGAGAGAGAGAGAGAGAGAGAGAGAGAGAGAGAGAGAGAGAGGGGGGGGGGGAGAGAGAGGGAGAGGGAGGGAGAGAGAGAGGGGTGGGGGTACTTACTGGCCTCGTTGTGACCATCGATGTAGTGGAAGAGCTTGTCGAATCCCTCACTGGTGGCGGAATCATAGTCCATGCTCATTACCTCGGTGCTGACCCACTTAGACTCGGCGTACTGTCGCTCCTCATAGCTCTGGCAAACAAAGATAGAAAATATTTCACATTAATGTATTAATTCATTAGTATCATAATACCCAAAATAATGAATCAATGATATGTATATGATGTATATATTCATATTTTATATCTGATTGTAAGCGCTGTGATACTTTTTGTGTATAGCGCAGATAAATAACCATTATTATTATTATTATATCACCCTCTATGTGTTTGAAGTTAACATAATGTGGGTGACGAAATCTGGATCTGTATTTCGTGCCATCAAATTGTTGTCCTGACAATATAGTCCTATCATTGGTTATTAAAATTTCCCTCATGTTTTAAATAAAAAGATTCAGATCCATCGTTAGATAACAATTGAAATCAATCTTAGGAGCGATTTGTGCTGGTGACATAGTTTAGCTTAAAATCGATCTTGAACATCATTTTTATCTAAATTTGTTTGATGAAACAGCCCCTCAAATCAAAGTCAGTTTTAATCCGTTACAATTGATTCGACTCCCTTAACATGTTGATAGGGTCGAGTTTAGATAAATTTCAAGCATGTCAAGCGTTGATGAAACGTCCCCAGATCACCGTCATTACCGGGTAGACGTATGGTGAAGACTCAGGTACCCGCGTTTACCCTTTCTGTTTCAGGAAATAATAAGGATAACTTGGATAAGCAGCCTGATTGACTAGTTGGTAGATTATGGGGATGTTTGCCAAAACGTGGAGCTGACATAAAGAGCTCAGGACAAAGAGATATGGCCGACATCACACGATAAGGAACTAAAAAAGAGGCGGATAGACTGGTAAACCTACCTCTGACGTATGGAGGACTGTGAACGAAGGGCATTCCAAGCCCTTGCAGAAACCTGGTTCTGACACATCGAGCTCATGAACCCTCTTCGGGGGAGCTGCGGCCTTCAGGTTGGCCGAGAAACAGAGGTGCACCGACAGAAGGAGAAGAGCTGAAGTGAGCAGGCGAGCCATTCTTTACGTGAAGCTGTTAAAAAGAACAACAAACATAATATAAAACCGTTGCATATCAAACATGCTCAACTGCTTACCAAGCAAATCGTTTTATAAACATGATAAACGGTCGCAGAATTTATGTGTATCACCCAATAAGTTACGTACGAAGAGTTAATAAAAAAAAATACACCTGCAAATAAAAAAAAACATAATTCAACATCATGAAAACATAGTTGATATTTTGAAAAGAGTAAACATGGGATAAGATATGTAAAGACAAACGAATTAAAAACTTAGATTGAACGCTGTCCTCTCAAATATATGACAGTTACAATGATACGAAAGATACATCAAGAGGCCTACCAGTCTGATTTTGATTTTGAAATTGAAGGACGCAAATTGCAAATGAAAAGGCAAGTGCAGTTCATTGGAATTCGTTCTCCAATGTTAAGTTGTAGAATAATGATAAAAAAAGGCTTTGGTCGAATGTAAAGTATCGTAGGACTGACTCACCTGATACTGTCTTGTTCCGAAATGAATTGAAGAAAATAATGTCAGCGGCAGCAGAGATGCTTAGAACTGTATCCTCTTCTTGTTGGGTGTCGAGTAAGGATCTCAAGTGACTGTTACAGCTACCATCATCTGAATTTATACATTTCCTCTGTCCATCAATTACGTTAATTATACAAATTGTATAAGTCTACCTCGTTTACCACAACTGAGTTGTTGTGTAAGTTGATATTTACATTTTCAGATTATCATGATTGTACATCACGCGCGCGAACACATCAACAACACACCCACTTAACATACACTAACGCACGTGCACACACACACACACACACACACACACACACACACACACACAAACACACACATATTGAATAGGAAGAAACTATGAAGAAGGGGAGGAAATAAAACAAAAGAAATAAGAGGAAAAAGAAAGAAGTTGGGGAAAGAAAACGGGAAAAAGAGGAACGAGTATCAGAAAAGAAAAGAAAAGATGAATAGGAAGAGAGAGAGAGAGAGCGAGACAGTGAGATGGAGAGACAGAGAGAGAGACAGGAGAGAGAGAGAGACAGAATGAGAGAGAGAGAGAGAGAGAGAGAGAGAGAGAGAGAGAGAGAGAGAGAAAGAGAGAGAGGGGGGGGGAGAAAATAACATGGTTAACGTAAGTTAAACTTTGCAACAAATCTAACATTAGTTATTCAATCCCAATCGGCTTACTTTATTTGTCTCGCCGATTTATCTGATTAAAACGGAGATTCTGAGATTTGCTGGATCGTGCACTAACACGTGTGTTTTTTATTTTTAATACATTAAGCACGGTGTTAAATCATAGACAAGTCCAAGATGTTATAACAGTCCACTTGTTGCAACTTAAGAATATTACGTAATCACCGATGTAAATCATCATGATCATTACGAAAACCTGAAGTGGAGCGGTACCATCACGTGAAGTATAAAATTAAACTTGATAAAATGTCTGAATGAAAGGTGTTTACAATGTCTATTATGGAATTATGCTAACTCGAACATCTCCATAATTAGCGGCGAAATTAATAATATAGAGATAGGCGCAGAATATGAATACAAACTTCATTTAACCCCATAATACATACACAGATACAAAGGTCCTTGACTGTAATGATTATGAAAATGAGACTGAGAGAAAGAGAAGGACAGACAGAAAGAGAGAGAGAGGGGGAGGGGAAAGAGAAAAAGAGAGAGAGAGAGAGAGAGAGAGAGAGAGAGAGAGAGAGAGAGAGAGTGAGAGAGAGAGAGGGAGAGACAGAGAGAGAGAGAGAGGAGAGAGAGAGAGAGAGAGAGAGAGAGAGAGAGAGAGAGAGAGAGAGGAGATAGAGAGAGAGAGAGACAGACAGACAGAGAGAGGGACAGACAGACAGACAGAGTTGAAGTTGGGGGGGTTGTTAGTTGTTGATTAAATCATATAGCTCATTTAGAGTTGCACTTTGAAATGTTATGCCCTAATATTAGTAGTGTTTGTAATTACGGAATAATTATTTACACTCATATTATTTCTGTCTATCAACATTTTAGTTTCTTATCATGTTGAAATTGTGCCTAATAGGCCTGTGATTGTAAAGTGCAGCGGTGTTGACAAAATGTTTTGCACAGTAAAATGTCTAATACCCCAAAATGAACAAAATAATACCAAATAAAATTTTGTTTTAATGGATGGTTTCCACGCCTAGGAACAAAGCAACCTCCAGAGCAATGAGCAATGAGATATGATAAACGTTGCCGTTTGGAGGACACGGGGAGATAACACACTTTAGGGGTGTCTTCATTACCCCGATGTGGGCGAAATAGCGAGCTTGTTCTGATCGGGCTAGCTAGCCAGATCACGAAATAGCTAGCTATTTGCGTCTTCATTAGCCAGATCAGGCAAAATAGCTCGCTATTTGGTCGAGAAAATTTCCCAAGAAATCTTGGGCTAGATGGAGCTAGCTCGAGCCAGTTCGCGAATTGCAACTTCAGGCTAGTTCCCCGGATCAGCAAAGTAGCTCGCTATTTCGTCTGATCGGGCTAATGAAGTAGCACCTAATGTGGAAAATGTATGACACACTCCAACGATACCCCAAATGACAACCTACTACAACAAGCATGGGCGGAAATCCGCTCCCCGAAGGTGGAGGGGACATGTTTTTCCTCCAGAAGTAGCCGAAAATAGTGGGGGGGGGGGGGGGGGGGGGGGGAATTTTATATTGTGTCCCCCCCCCCTTCGAAATGGTGGGGGGACACGACCCCCCCCCCCCCCCCCCCCGCCCACCCCCTGGATTTGCGCCAATGACAACAAGTGATGGTTGTGCAGGTGAGTGGCGGTGGTCATGGTGGCGGTGGTCGTCGTCGTCAAAATAAATTTGTTGGGCACAATTTCTTTGAACTTTCATAAATTAATATTCTTGTAAAACCATTTGAATATCTTATTACTCTTTTTTGTCTAATCAGGACCATGAAATTTGTTTAATTGGTTATTATACATAATAGTATACAAGGGGAATTATTTTGTATGATATCCAATGCATTTGTTTCAAACTATTTTCGTTTATGACTATGCACATTTCATTCATCATTCAAACAAAACGTTAATAATGTATAATCCCAAGCTTTGGCCAACGTGTGTCCGAGTAGCAACAACTTTTCGATTCAGAGTGCGTTCCACTATTGAGATCACGGAATAAAGATGAAACTAATAATAGTTTGTAGGGGGAAGACGTGCCGTTGTGAATACATCACGAAAACGGCACGATTGACGTTGACCATTTGAGGCTACCATAGGCCAGAAGTGTACGCGTAGCAAACTTTTTTTTGAAGAAAAACCTTGTAAAATGGGGAAGACAATTCTAGCTGAGAATGAAGTTCAGGAATCAGTTGGGAAATTCATTTCTAAGCAAGCCACTCTATTTGGCCTTGTAGTAGGACAGGTGAGTAAAGCTATAAATGCGGCATTTCCCGGGCATATGCTAGCTTTAGATAAAAGCTCAGTCCCGGGTGTTATGATTTGCGTTGTGTTTCTCTCAATTACGCAATATTGCACATCATGGCATTCTGATTAAGTGAGCGTTGTGAAACTTGATCACATCAATTCGTGTTAAATTTTGCTTTGATTGTTTGTAATGATTCATATCGATGACCCTTCGCTTTTAAGTAACGATCAAGCAAAGACTCGAGTGCCTTACCTTACGAATACGATTAAGATGATCATGATCACTTTCTTTTTCATTTTTTTTTGACATTTTTGTTGTTGATTATTTTAATTTTGATCAGTGTGTCTATTCTGACAAGAACATACACCACCTTTCTTTTTGCTCGCTTTGTATATGTAACGATTCTTAGCCCCAAAATCATACACAGTGTATTGTTTTACATTTATGCTCCCCATAGTGTTCGGTTCAGAAGGATGCTGCTCTCCACCTGATACCCACGCCACGTGAGCAGAGCGAAGATGGGAGCAGCGAAAGTGACCAGCCGTTGACGGTAGACAGTCTGTGTGAGCAGTGGATTGCTGAGCATGCTAGACAGGTATGTACTCCCTCTCCTCACATGTTCATCAAAAATGAGGATGATGATGATGATAATGATGATGGTGATATGCTGGTGGTAGTGAATGTGTTTTATGGGGAGAGATTGTCGGGAATTGCCACTTAAACATTCAGCGATATTGCTAAAAATCAATGCTTGATCAGAAAAGAGAAAATTATGAACCAGTTATTACAATGTGTGTTGTGTGTGTTTGTGTATGTGTCTGTGAGCATGCCAGTCTGTCTGTCTGACTGTCTTTGTCTAAATCACTGTTTTATTCATCACCCAGTAACTTGGCGCAAGTAAGATCTGACAGTCTTCTAAAGATTGTACGATGTTCATGCATGCACGGGATCAAATGAAAAAGGTACCTGAATGTACTTGGAGGATACCTCTATCAAGACATATCATGAAACTAATGATTAAATATTCATATTTTAAACAATTCAACTTTACAAAAGTGGGACATTTTTACTGACTCACTCTGTATATACCAGGGGAAAATCCACCCTGAATAGCTAGGTCCACAAAATTTAGAAAGCTCTTAATTTGTCATAAAAATAACACATACAAATAATCTTCAAGTCCTAAAACATAATGCAAATTCTTTAAAACTGACAGAAATTCTCTAAAACATCTGAAAAAGTAGCAAAATAGATTGTGTTTATGTGCCAAAAAATACACAGAAGAAATGGTTCCTCACTGTACAGGCGAGTGGCCAAAAATAGGCTTTATAGTGCCCTGTACTCTGTTGCGATTCCTTGAGCTGCCATGGGAACATGTCACATTGATAGACAATCAACTCGGCTGTCAGAAAGTGTAAAGATCCCGCTACATTAAACTGCATTGACCCACTCAAAATATGCACGAACACTTGGGGCCAACTCAAGCATTGACTTTTGTGGACATGCCCGACAGCATGATCTAGTGCCCATGGGAGTATCTACCCTGAAGTTAAAGGGATAGTTCACCCTGACTTGAAGTTGGTTTCAATATAAAAAGCAGAAACATGACAGAAACATATATTTATAAGTGAAGGTTTTATGAAAATCTGTCGAAGCCAAAGGATAAGAAAGTTATGCTCTTTTGAAACCTCAAATTTGTAACGAGCTGCCCTCCCATATGTTGTCTTTTTGTTGTTCAAAATAAAAAAAATAAAATAAAATAACTTTCTTTTCCTTTCACTGATTTTCATAAAACCTTTGTGTCACTGATATTTTTCTTTCATGTGTCTTTTATTGAAACCAAAATAATTTCAAGGTGAACTATCACTTTAATTTTTATTAATATTATACCTCCTCAAAGATAGAAGAAGAAATACAAGTGGAGAATTCAGTGAGATAATTTTTCTGTAGAATGAATGGTAATCATGTTCTCTCATTTTTGTTCTTTATCACTTTATTGTAATTTTGTTATCTCTTTCTCTCCTCTTCCCTCACTCACTCCTCTCTTTCCCTCCTTGTCTCTCTCTCTTTTTGTAAATCTTTCTCTCATTTTCTCTGACTCTCTCTTTCTCTATCTCTCTCTCCTACCATATGTGACCGTTGAACATCCCCTTGATGTAATAGAAAGTGTAATGAGGAATGTTTTTTGAATACCGTTTATTGCTGCTTCTAATATCACAGGTCACATGCATGCTGCCAGGTGGTATTGGAGTGATCGGGGTGTTTTACGTGTGCCCACCAGACCAGGCCGGGCCGGGGGCTACCAAGGCGCGACAGGCCCTCTTTGCCATCCACAAGCTGCTAGGCAAGAGACAGCTGCTGAGCGCTGAACCTGAGCAGGGAACCATGGAATGGAGCATCATCCATATGTGTCTTGGCTCAAGAAAGTATCCTTTGCTCGTATTCTTATATATTCTTATATGCTTACTTGCAATTTTTTTCAAGCTGTGACTGTATTTTTTTAAATGTAAAACCCAATTAAAATTCCCTTGATAGTATTAGAGACAAATGAAATAAAATAAAATTGACTTTATTCTTCTGCAATGGAGTCAAAACGGATATGAAGAAAAACCCAAGATATTTTTCTAAACAGACAGATATCAGATGTACATCCTTAAATTATATCACTGCTATGCATAATGAGTGTGTTTGTGATCAAGATAGAATCCTTAGATTCTGCTCTGGTGGAGTCAAAATGGATGAGAGATAGAATACAGATATCAGTTAGAAGGGGTATGCGGCACACCATACAGAGAGTCAATGTTTGCTTACATGGCTAATGAAAAAAAAAATGCTGCTTGAATGACGTATTCTGTGTTAGTATCTTGAAACGTTGTCATTTACCTTAACCATGTTTTCTCTCTCCCAGAACAACATGCAAAACCATCAATGTGTTAGATCACAAGGTATGTAGTAAAGACGTGTTCACCCCATAGTGATTAGCTACCGACGCTTGCCTGAACGATCCATTTGAATTGCTGATGAACATTGGTATATTGGCATGTGGCAGTGGCAATTAACTCTTTGTGTGCCATTGATGCATATACACTACAGCTTAAAGGAATTGGCATCGGGTAAAGGGAAAGGGAAGAAAGCGAAGGAGCCGCAGTTTTGAACCGCGGTATATTTTGTCAAGTTCAGCACGAAACACGATGCATTAGCCTAAAAAGCATCATGTTTCATGCTGAACTGGACAAAATATACCACCTTTGAAAACTGTGGATCCTTCCCTTTCTTCCCTTTCCCTTTCCCTGATGCCAATTCCTTTGAGCTGTAGTGTATGTACATAAATGATACATACAAAACCCACTGAGTAGCAGTTTGCCCGCAAAGGGTTAAAGGCTGAAGAATACCCATATCTATATGACACTTCCTGATTTTGTTGATAAGCATTGTCTCCAAGGCCCTAAAAGGTTGCATGAAGAAACTATTTGAGTAAAAGAAATATTCAAAAGGAAAGGTAGAGGAGAATCTGAAGGATGGGTATAAGTAGATTGAGAGCCTGTATATTTGTAGAATATCAAGATCATTTTCTTACTTTGCTTTTACTCATATTAACAAATATAACCAACTTGTAATAGAGAGTACATGTATTGGAATTGAATCAATGTCCACTTGCCAAGCTGTTTTTTAAATGAGTTTAAATATATATTCCATATTTTGTTTGTACATTTGTATTTTTCTCGTGCCAAAAAATGCTAAAATTAATGTCAATTTTGTTTTTAAATGCAGTGCACAGCCAGGCCTGCTGATATCAAATACCAAACCAACGCTCACAAGTGGTCAACAGTGACCTGCAACCTCACACTGGACATTGGGCTGCACCTACCCACGGCAGTGTCAGACTGCAGTCAATACAGCAAACAGCTCACAGTAAGTGCTGCATTTCTCCTTCAAGCATTCATGTCCAAGGCTTTTACATTTCTTCTAAAATTGATGATTATTTTAATCAGATTTTTAATGTAAAATGGGCATCATTCATTGATAATCAAAATAACAGCAAAAACATCTAATTTAGAGTTGTTATTTTGCGATACAGTTTGTTCACAAGAAGGTTTTCTACTAGTACTGGGGTAATTAGAAAACATAATTGTTTTTGGTAATTAGTAAACATACCATGTTAAAAAGACCCAGAATGTTGATGATTTTATTTTTTGCATTTCAAGAAAACTGGTACAAAGTTGAAATTGAATTAATTGAGTTAAGTTCAGTGCATTTCAATTTTGTGTAATGTTTGAACAGTAAGAGTGAAACTATAAACATGAACACAACCAAACATGATTATAGAAATATATTGAATATTGAATATGAATTATATGCATTATTTAATCAGATAGATGACCTTTTTATGCTTTTTGCTTCAGTGATCGATTTTTCATCTCTCATCATCAGCATCAAAGTTTAATTTTTCTCACTTTGTGGGGTTAGACTGTTCATTTCCTTGATATGGCTCTCCTCCATACTGTCCTGTCATTTGGGTCAATGTGGGTAATGTTCAACACTTTTCTGTCTGTTTGTTTCGTCCCATGTCTTGCGAGGTCTCCCACGTGTGTTCCTCCCAACAACAGTGCAATTCAGTATTTTCAGTATTTTCTCTAACACACATAAATCTCATAGATCTGCTGTTGGTGCACAAATGTCCAAATTCACAAAGAATTAGATTTTAACTACAGGGTAAGCATATTTTGTGGTGTATGAGCAAATAAGCGTTCTTGTTTTGGAGCATACACTTCAAAAAGGTGCAATAAGGACAGTGTGCGTTCTTCATAGGATGCTAAATCCACACTAGTTACTATGGTTTTGACCATGGCTTTATCAAATTGATGTGAATAAACTCTCGTCTGAACCATCGCAACATGTAGCACTCTATTCAAAATGTGTGTTCCTTGTTGGACCTGTTTGAAATGTATGTGGTTAGTTAAGCATACTTGCCTGCTTATACGACACCGAATTTGCTTAAACCGTGGTCTAACGCTAACATTCCTTTGTGAATTTGGGTGATAGGGTTAATCATTGACACACAGTTGAGGCCAAAAGTTTACATACACCCATAGAATTCAGTGAAATTTGTTTGCTTGCCAAACATCGTAAAATTTGCTCTATCTTAAGAAATATAAATACTACCATGACAAATTTGGTATCAAATGAAAGAGTGTATTAAGCTCTTTCACATGATTGGGATGCCGTTGGGATTAAATAATATTTCAGGTGGAATTTTCATTGAAGAAAAAAGAGTAATGTTCATGCCAAATGTATTCTATTGTTTGTTATCATATTTGTAAACATCGTTTCATAGACATATATAAATGTAGATGATTAATATTCCATTTTCTATCATATGTCACCACTGAACAAAAAGTGTAATCTGAAATGTTTATGTTGAGAAGAAACCATCAAAAATATGAAACGTTTTTGTCAAGTTTTATTCTTCATTTGACTAAAATATGACGATTTTTGGGGAAAAATGACATATTTTTCAGCTCCTGATGACAAAGCAATGTGATGAACGGGCACAACATACTTATTTGTTTGATATCAAATCTGTCATGATAGCACAAATATTTTATGTGATACAGTAAATTTCATGATGTTTTGCAAGTGTCAACTTTTCTTTGAATTCCCTGGTTGTATGTAAACTTCTGGCCTCAACTGTATGTTTCTCTCTGAATAACACAGACGAGGCTGTTGCCAGTCACCAGGATGATCAAGAGTGCGTTGGCCTTGGTAGATGGCCAGCTCAGGAACGGTGCAGACCCTCTGGAAAGCCAGCAGTCAAAGGTACAGTAGGCTCCAGGGGGTGTTTCACCAAGCTGTTCGTAAGCTACGAACGACTTTACCAACGACTGGTGATCCCTTCTTGTGCTAAATCACATTCTCAATGAGCGAAACGTGGTATCACATTCATAAAGTCGTTCATAACTTACGAACAGCTTGGTGAAACACCCCCCAGGGGCCATATTCATGAAACTGTACTAAGCCTAGTTAGTTACTAAATTACATTCAGCTACATGCATTGGGAGTAACAAATAATGCTAGTAAGGTTCCAAGAATATGGCTCCAGTTATCTTTCATATTGCATGCTTAAAGACATGGTAGCCCATGTACAAAAGTTATGAAACTTTGCAGGAGTCAAAAGTATACCCTAACTACAACATGTATGAAATCTCACAGTCATAGCCTTACAAACCTTTTAAGGAGAAGTGAAAAACTATCCTCACTTCAAAATGGTTGAAACGTAGCGACCATGGTCTATGTTCAAATACCGTATTGCAATACTGAGTGTATAGGTCAAAGCATCACTGTATGTTGTGACGCTTAGTATTGTGTATTGCGGTCTCCAGTATCAAGGCTATAGGATTCGGAAGGGTCATCCCTCAGCTATTCACTGTGCATTTCGGAAGCTGTGATGTGTGTTCTTGCGTAATTGCGGTCTCCAGTGTCAAAGCTTTAGGTTTTGGACGCACTGTCCAAAACGTCAATAATACATTTTATTTGAAAGAAATGTAAGATTCCGTATGTACAGCATCGCATATGTTTACCATACCAAAAGTTTTACTATTTTCCAAATAGTTGTTATTAGTACACTCTCACCATGGAAACATTCAAAGAACATTCATACCCAAATTGTTGTGTATTGATTTTCTAGATCAATATTCTGACATACAATGTGTTTTACTTCAATAACTAGGGATCTTGCTTGTAAAAATCCAGACATGTCCTGTGACATTTTACCAAGTAGCTTATTCTGAGTTTGTTTTTATTCATCAGAAAAAGTCTGGAAAGAAGGGCAGCTCATCATCAAGTGAAGGTGGAACGCACACTGTAGAGCTCCTTACAGCAAAGGTGAGTTTGTGACACATTTTTTACACATTGCAGACAGGCTTTTCTCCACTAAAGCTTTTTCTCACTGTCAAAAATTTCGCTTAGCCCCAGCAATTGCGGTGCTAAGCCCCCCCCCTCTAGCCCCACCAATTTCCCGGGGTTAAGCTTAGCCCCGCTTCTGTTCTCACTGTGTTTTAGGAAAGTGGGCTAGCCCCACCGATTGTCCGGGACTATCTAGCACCGCAATTTGGTACGGTTAGCATTGCAATTGCAGTGCTAAGAAAGCCAGTGAGAATACATAGAGAATAGTCTGGGGTTAAGGAAGGCGACGTACATAGTTACATTTTGCACGCCTCCTCGAGCCCCGTGCGTGAAATACGAGCTTGGAGAAGCACTAGAAAGTCCAGGGTTAACGAAAACAAGTGAGAACAGGAGTGATTTTTCTTAGCCCCGCTTTCCTCGATAATACGGGACTAAAATTACTAGTGAGAAAAGGGGCTAAGGATAGCCCAGGGTTAGGGAAAGTATGGGACTAACAGGGTTAAGAAGTCATAGTGATAAAAGGGCTTTAGATACTAAGCAGCATGGCTCCAGCTTCATAGTGTGTCACCAACTGTACATTTGGTGACACACTATGAATAAACTTCAAAAACATTATAGAGTGCAATTCTCCCTATCGCATAGCCGATATCAGGCGATATCACCTCGCGATACCGATATCTGATCAATTGCTCTTGGAACTTATACTTCCGGTAAGAGTTTGGTACGTGTTCAATTCACGCAATAAAGCACAGAATCTGTAATTTTGACCCTCGTAAACCTCGTAATTGTAAAATGGAAGGGTTGTTACATGGACGATCGAAGGACTTGAAAAATGTACCACTAATCACTCATGGCGATGTTTTTGCCTACCTCAACAGTGATTGTGGATGGACTAATGAAAGAATGAAAAGAAACAAGCAAGATGATGGCTATAGAATGTTCATGAACCGGAAGCTAATATCCCAAGAATTAAAGGTAAAAAATTAGAGCGCCACATGCGTTCAGCTTCGTAGAGCTATATGCGATAGGAAGAATTAAGCCCCATCCCTTCACTCTTTGCAGCTCCATGGCAGATTGAAATACAAAGTTATCAAACACTTTTTCTGTCAATGTCAAGGTCATGTAAACATCGTGAAGGGGGACTTAGATCGAGGGATCTATTTACTATAACAAATAGTGAACGTATATCGTAGGTTAAAGTTATCGGACACTTTTTCTGTCAATGTCAATGTCGATGTCAATGCCATGTAAAAATTATGAAGGGGACTTAGATCGAGGGACCTACTTACTATAATAAATAGTGAACATTCTATCATACAATATTACTGGACTATATGATCTCCAAATATACAATTATCCCTCGTGCAGGTCTATTTCACCTCAGCCTTCGGCCTTGGTGAAATAAACCTTCACTCGGTATAATTTTATATTTGTTGTACATATATTGTATATTGTACAATAGATTGTGCACTATTTTTATAAATATATATTTTTTCGTCTTCAGAACGACCTGAGCTCAAGAACAAAAGATGTGGAGGAAGGTGCTGTGCAGGCTCACATCCACATCATTGGTACTATGTCAGGCAAGGCTTTTGTGGACCCAAAGGCCACTGTGAATGATGCTGTGCTGGTAAGACTCTAAGTTTATTCTAACTGTCTGATTCACCTCCGTAAAGCCCCCGTCACACTAATTCGGAATCAGCAGGAATCAAGCAGAACCAGTCGGAATGAAAATTTTTCAAAATTCGAGCCACAATCGGGAGGGAATTTCAAATTGATCTTTCTTGGCAGCATGACCTCAACGCTCCTCAGTGACTCCTCAATGCTGACTGACGTTGCAGCAACAGCTAGCCGTGCTTTTATGCGATTTGATTCCCCCACGAATGCCGTCGGAATGTTTTGAATGTTGTTGAAACGTCGTCAGAATATTTGGAATGCAGTCAGAGTGCTGTTGGACTGCACTTTAAATGCCGTTCGATATTTTTCCAGTTCGAATGCACCTCAAAAGTTTTAAGCATGAGCAAAACATAAGGGCCGGACACAAGAATGGACCCGAATATTTTTGATTGCACTCAGAATGCAGTCAGAATTTTTAGAATGTACTTTGAATATTCAGGAATGTGCCAAGAATTTTCATTCCGACAGCATTCCAGCTTATTCTGCCTCTAGTGTGACTAGGGTATAAGGCTGTGTATTAGAAAACAACACACTATTAATCCTTTGCGTGCAAGACACATTGACTCTCTATGGGATTTGTGTGTATTACTTGTCAATAAGTGATCATGTGATATGCAAAGAGTTAGGCTACATTCACCCAAATCTATTTTAATCAAACATTTCTATAAATATTGATTGTAGACATTAAGCTGTTCACTCCGAAATTATCTTTTTCATATCAACCACCTGGACCCCGTTGCATAAAACTTACTATTGATGGTAACTTTGCTTCCAATGGCAATTTCTATGGAAACCTTGAACTTGATTGGCTGTCAAACTATGTTACCATGGTAGTTACCATTGATGGCGGAGTTACCATTAATGGTAAATTTTATGCAACGGGGCCCTGGTAACAGAGAGTTAAGTGTCAATGTTATTCATATGTTACAAATGGAAATGCTGAGAATAGAGTCTAAACATTGTGTAACTGTGTTTCTGGGTCCTAGAGTCTAAGGCAACTTATTTTCAACTGTTGTAACTTATTGTTAATGATACCCACCATGAAAGCAGCCAATGGGCTTTCAGCTTTACTGCTGTTACTATGGTAGATACGATCAACAATAATTTACAATAGTTTGAACATTTATATACAACATCACCCTGGGTACACCTGGCTTCCATTTCTTGGGTTATAGTATGTGGCGCCTGAAAGCGACATCACATTGATTGCAATCAAGGCAGTCAGCTCCATATGTTTGTACACACTACATGCAATCACTGACTGCAACCGATTGCAAGTCAGCTAACCTCGGGTGTCATAATACTCTTGCTGTTCACTTTTCATTCTTTTTGTCAAGTTGAATATACTTCCGATATATGATATGATCTCACTACAAATAGGTGTTTTTATGTTCAATTGCTATAAAGATTTATTACCTTTACCATTTAAAGGCTATTTCCAATTGAACTGTCACATCCACTCATACAATACACGAAACGCAAATAATTTTCATACCCCGCTAGCACAAACCTGTTCAACAAAAAGAAGTATTTTTTACTTTGGACCAATACTTTGGAATGACTTACCATTATCAATGAAGCAAGCCAATAGTGCAAATTATTTCAAATTCTTACTAAAACGGTACCTACCTTTGAAAAACATTCTTTACATTCTCCTTTATTCCCATTAATAAAATTATAGCCCCCTTTCTCCTTTTCCTCTTCTCCCCTTTCTCTTTACCAAGGTATATTTTGTATGCTTGTATTTTTTTTTATATTTCTTTGTATGTTTTGTTAAGTTATGTAGTTAACTGTGACTCGTGTGCTTATATGTGCAATGGGACCATACCAACAAGCCTGCGTGCTTATTTTGGTTCCCCCACAAACTTGTGAATCTACAACATTATGCATTTTTTTACATCTTGTTTTTTAAAGTGGAATAAATTGAATTGAATTGAATTGAATTCCTTTTGTCTCTGTTCAGGCCATGAAGGAGGACTTGGTGCGCAGTGTGCATGCACGGTTTGACCTGCTGGCCAGCGAGCTGAGGCAGAGCAGCGGAGACGAGGAACTCAAGGAGACACAGATAGGTGAGGCACTGTCTTTAAAGAGATAGTCCATCAAATTTAACATTAACATTTTAACATTTAAAATTAACTCTTTAATTAAAGCATAAACATGAAGGAAACATTTAAGTGAAGGTTTGATTAAAATCCGGGAAAGGATAAGAAAGTTATAATCTTTTAAGGTTTTGATTTTGTGATGTCACGTGCGAGGTGCTGTCCCATATGTTGTGTACAATCTCTCTTGAAAATGGCAGTAAGATTATGATGGTAGACTTTAGGCAGTGTGATTCAAATGTAAACAAGGATAGTTTTTCACTTTTTTTCTGAAAAGGTTTGTAAAGCTATGACTGTGAGATTTCATACATGATATCGTTAGGGTAAACTGCTGATCCCTGCCGAGTTTCATGACATCAAATTCTCCCTATTGCATATATAGCCGATATCAAGCGATGTCACCTCACGATACCAATATCTGATCGATTGCTCTTGGGACGTATACTTCCGGTAAGAGTGTGGTACGTATTCAATTCACGCAATAACGCACAGAATCTGTAATTCCAACCCTCGAAGACCTCGTAATATTAAAATGGAAGGGTCGTTACATGGATGAAGGACTTGAAAAAAATACCACTTTAAAAAAATACTCACGGCGATGTTTTTGTCTACCTCAACGTTGATTGTGGATGGACTAATGAAAGAATGAAAAGACACAAGCAGGACGATGGCTATAGAATGTTCGTGAACCAGAAGTTCATATCCCAAGAATTAAAGGTAAAAAAAATTAGAGCGCTACAAGCATTCAGATTCAGAGAGCTATATGCGATAGGGAGAATTGCAAATGGGCTTCCCTGTCTGTCACACCTTTACTACCAGACAAAGGGTGCAGCTGACGATTGCAATTACTTGCTGCTGATCTTGTCCTTTACTGTACTTGTGTTGAAATACAATTCTCCCTATCGCATATAGCTCTATGAATCTGAAAGTGTACTGTGGCGCTCTAATTTTTATAGCCATCGTCTTGCTTTTGTCTTTTCATTCTTTCATTAGTCCATCCACAATCAATGTTGATGTAGGCAAAACATTGCCCTGAGTGATTGGTGGTATTTTTTCAAGTTCTTCGTCCATGTAACAACCCTTCCATTTTAATATTCCGAGGTTTACGAGGGTCGAAATTACAGATTCTGTGCGTTGTTACATGAATTAAATACATACCAATCTCTTACCGGAAGTATACGTCCCAAGAGCAATTGATCAGATATTGGTATGGCAAGGTGATATCGCTTGATATCGGCTATATGCGATAGGGAGAATTGTGGTGCTTTGTATGGAGAGGTGATATTTCGTGTGTCAAGATTTGTTCATCCCACTAAAACTTTTACATACTTACACTGTTTTCCTTTATACTTTCTAGTACAAACTTTGCTTTATATTTTCTACATTGCCCTGTGCCCTAAGCCAGCTTGCTGTAGCTAAGAGCTCATTGTATTTCACGTGCTCAGTCAAAAGGGGAACTTATCTAGATACGACACCAGCTGGAGATACGTTAGGTAGACCTCAGCATTGTTCAATATCAATACTTTGCACTGCTATTGATAAATGCAGTTGGTATTAACCTGTGATTTGCTGAACTATTCCATTTCATTGCTGGTAATTATTAAATGTTGCCATTGTAGATATTGAGAGATTGTTTGAAATTATATTGTTTATTTGTAGCATTATTTGTTACATCATACCTAAATGTGCATGTTCTTTTGTGTATGATATATTTAGACATATTATATATCTGTATGAATGATCTGATCCATATGTTTTTTTCTTTATCTAGCTCCACCAAGGGTAATAGCAACACCACGCCGGGTCTTTGCTAGACTCCACAACAGCCCTATTGTGGTGTCAGACTACATCTTTGCAGAGGAGCAGCACAGTGAAATTGCAGAAAACATGTCAGAACTCCTGGATGTAGAGGTTACAGAGGATGATTTGGATCTGAGTACAGAGGCCCTTCCTGGTAAGAAGTTGCTTAGTCATCACTCCCCCTTCTTTCTCTCTCTCGCTTCCTCTCTATTTCCCTGTTCTCCTTCTCTCTCTCTCTCTCTCTCTCTCTCTCTCTCTCTCTCTCTCTCTCTCAATCTCCCCCTCTCTCTTCCTCTTTTTATTTTCCCTTTACATGTATATCCCTTCCTCTCTCAGTCTTGTCCTTTCTTTCAAAAGCACACAAACAACAATGGAAATAGCATTTAAAAGTGCTGTAGCTCATTTTATTAAGAAAATCACAGTTTTGGATTTTCGCAGAGTGGGTCTTATATTAGATCGAAGCTAAAAATTAAACTAATATTTTTTCATTCTTTTCCTGCCAAGTACAATTTGAATGATTTGTCATATCCTGCTGTTTACCAAAGTAGGGAAGATTGTTGCCCGTATTCTGAGCAGAGGTTGAATGCAAACAACATACTTAACCCAGACTAAGTTTATGGGATACTATATTAAACAAGACAAAACATTATTGATTCAGTTTAATTGATTTTGTCCTCAGAAACCGTATGATGTATTGATTTTGTCCACATAATGATTTAAGCAAATAATTGAAATCACCCACTTCTATGATTCTGTAATGAAAATCAATGCTTTTGTGACAGCTTCAGATGCTTTATTTTGCACCCCATGAAGGTAGTCACCGTTTAGTACACGGTCTAAGTTAAACCACCATTTGGGAATATGGGCCTATATTTAGTGGTATATGTAGTTGAGACCAAAAGTTTACATACACCCATGGAATTCAGTGAAATTTGTTTACTTGACAAACATTGTAAAATTTACTATATCTTCAGAAATATAAATACTACCATGATGAATTTGGTCTCAAATGAAAGAGAGCGTATTAAGCTCTTTCACATGACTGGGATGCCATTGGGATTAAATTATATTTCAGGTGGAATTTTCTTTGAAGAAAAAGAAGTAATATTTGTGCCAAATGTATTATATCGTTATTATGTTTTCAAACATCGTTTCATAAAAATATATATGTCAAATCTATGATTTATATTACATTTTCTTATCATGATATGGCACCTATGAACAAAAAAATGTAATCAGAAATATTTGTGTTGAGAAGTAACTAGCACAAATATGAAATGTTTTTGTAAAGTGTTTATTTTTAATTTGTCTAAAATATGAAGATTTTTGGGGAAAACAGGACACCTAAATATTTTTCAGCTCCTGATGACAAAGCAATATGATAAAGGGGCATGACATCCTCATTTGTTTGATACTGAATTCATCATGATAACACACATATTTTATAAGATACAGTAAATTTTATGATATTTGGCAAGTGTCAACTTTTCTTTGAATTTCCTGCGTGTATGTAAACTTCTGGCCTCAATTGTACATGTACATACATATTGTTTGTTATTCCCACACTGCCTTCACAGATGATGACCTGCTCCTCCCCCCAGCCCAATGTGAAGAGGTGGATGACGGCATCCTGGATCAATCAACCCAGTCTGGCAAGTCCCTGCAGTATGCGGGTACGTACCCTTGTGAGGACGCTCTCCATTTCCTAGAGCCCTTGGTACACAGAGTTTGGCCAACCTGGTTTGATATTTTTTCCAAAGAGGCAACATGGCACATTTTCTTTTGTTATCTGCTTGCCCAACAAAGCAACACAGGCCGTGTTGCTCCGCATTGAAACCGCTTTAGCCAAACTCCTCTGACTCTGACTAGCTACAGAGCTATGTATACACAAAGTTTGGCCAACTAAGTTTCAAAAGGTAACAGCTTGGCGCATATTCTTTTGTTTTCTGCTTGCCTGACAAAGGAACATGCGATGTGTTGTTACCAATTGAAGCAGAGTTAATGAAAGCTCACAAATTTAAACTATGAAATGGACTGAATGGATTGCCATTGTGGCAAAGTGCTGCAACAAACTGCTGTCCTTTATTTGGGAAGGCTAATGGCAACACAAACTAGAGCAATTCGACTGCCACGCAGTCGATAAATATGCCTCCGCCTCTTTGCTATTCTCAGAAAATGTGTATGTTTGGTGGGCAATGTACCATTGCTCCTATGTGAAATGAAAATATCACATTCTGTTTTTTCAAGTTTAGCCAAGTTTGGCAATGTTCATTGACTTTAGACCTCTTACTTCTTTGACTACTAATCTAACCAGTCTGTCTAAATCGATTCTTATATCAAGTTTGTTTAAAATTAGCCAATTTTGGGTGAAGTTCATTGACCTTTGACCTTTCAGGAATTTTACCCAAACTTCACCAGTCTACCTCCATGAAGTGATACATCTCTGTACTATGTTTGGTTTGAATTGAATCATTAGTATTGGATTCAATGTGAAAAATATCTATTTGGGGGCAATTTTTAGCCAACTTTGGCAAAGTTCATTGACCTTCGATCCCTGACCTTTGAGAAAATGTCATCAGTCTAGTAGTGATCCATCTTTGCACCATGTTTGGTTGGTATTGCTCCATTGGATTTGGATATATTTTGAAAATTATCACTTTGGAGGCAATTTTTAGCTAATTTTTGGCAAAGTTCATTGACCTTTGAACTCTCAGGAGTTTGACCCAAACTTTTACCAGTCTACCTCCATGAAGTGATACATCTCTGTATCATGTTTAGTTAGAATTGTGCCATTGGATTTGGGTTTATTGTGAAAAATATCTATTTTGCAAAGTTCATTGACCTTTGGCCTCTGATCTTCCAGCATTTTCTTCAACAATGTCACTAGTCTACCCAAAAGAAGTGATCAATCGTTTCACTATATTTGGTTGGAATTGCACCATTGGATTTGGATTTATTGTGAAAAATTGAAAGTTTGGGGCAATTTCTAGCCAATTTTGGCAAAGTTCATTGACCTTTGACCTCTGAACTTTTTACCAAAAATGTCACCAGTCTATCCCCAAGTAGTGATCTATCTTTGTACCTTGTTTAATGAGAATTGCATCCTTGGATTTGGATTTATTGTGAAAAAGGTCAACTTTTGCCAAATTTTCACAAATTTCATTGACCTTTGACCTCTGACCTTTCAGGAATTTTACCAAAAATGTCACCAGTCTATCCCCAAGTAGTGATCTATCTTTGTCCCATGTTTAATGAGAATTGCATCCTTGGATTTGGATTTATTGTGGAAAAGGTCATTTTGGGGCAATTTTTACAAAGTTCATTGACCTTTGACCTTTGACCTCAATCAGATTTGACCCCAATTTTTCACACTTCTTCAGTTTCATGCAATACATACATGTTATAAGTTTGAAGCAAATCTGCTTAACGGTTCTCAAGATATTGCCTAAACGGATTCGGGACGGACGGACGGACGGACGGACGGACGTACGTACGGACGGACATACGTACGGACGGACGGACGGACGGACAACCCGAAAACATAATGCCTCCGGCCACTTCGTGGCGGAGGCATAACAATTTTAGGTTAATTTTTAAAGAATGTTCTTTATTTTTGCCCTTCACCGACATAGATAAGCACTGTATATTCAGTGCATTTGAGTCACTGTGATTAAAAAATCACAGGCGGACTAGGGGGTGAAGGGCAAAAATAAAGAACATTCTTAAAAAATTATTTATCCCGGCACAAAACAAAACAATCTTTATAATTTTAGGTTAGTCTTTTATATAGTGGGAAGTGACATTTTGGATAACAAAGCATGCAAAATGTTAGCAGGAAATTGCATCTGATCTATGACGTCACAGCATTATTACCAAGTTACCAATTTGCCTCTTCAAAATGTCATTGCTTCGTATCAATAAAACATTCATAACTTTCTAATTACTTTTCCAATTTTCCTCAAACATATTTTGCTCTGCTTCTCAGATTTTTCTGCTTCTAATGAGAGCAAGTTCTTTTTTGGTCTGAACTTCCCATTTAAGAAAACTTCATGAATTTGAAATTAAGAAATTAGTCTGTGATGGCAATCATTGATTGTAAATCATGAGAAGTGTACAGCTGTATGCATCATGGAACTGAAGTTTTTTCTTCTGATCATGTTGGTCATGGTGGATAATTATATGATATTGGATGCACTTGAATGGTATATCAGATATATTGCATTCATCAGTATGAATATTGAACGAGTCTAGACGAGTGCAATATTCATGCTGATGAATGCAATATATCTGATATACCACAAAATAAATCCAATATTATTATTATACATACAAACCACTTTTCACAACAACAGCAATGGGTTCAATTTAAACAAAAAAGAAGAAAAAGAGAAACAGGGGTTTACTCACCTGTATCAAATCTGCCTCGCGCACGTTAAAAAATGGATGCACGCGCAATCAAACCCATGCGCAATTATCATGGCAAGAGTTGAATATTGTAACAATAATGCACACATTTTCCCCATTGATACTCGTAACATAAAATACATAGGACAGCTAATATGCTAGCAATATTGCATGCCAGCAAGCAAACCTCTGGAAGGATGATTAATACAAGGTTTTATTGGATCGAAAAAGTAGCTTGTATGTGTAATAATAATATATGTTGCATGTTAACATGAATATATAATGCTTTATTTGTATTTGACATTGCTCTCAGGTGCGGCTGCTGTTGGAGTGGTGGGAGTGTTACTGGCTGGAGCCATGTCCTATCTCGCTATCAGCCAGGACTAAATACAAATCTGAACACAGCTCTGCATAGAAACACAGTGAGATAGGATTGGTGTCATGCCCATTAAGTTGGGATTAAGTACACATCTGAACATGCTCCTGCACATGTATGGACACAAATCTGAACACAGCTCTGCGTATAAACACAGTGCGATAGGATTGGTGTCATGCCTGTTAAGTTGGGATTAAGTACACATCTGAACATGCTCCTGCACATGTATGGAACTGAAGGGAGAGGACGTTTGTTTTACAGTGAGCAGTTCAGATGACAGATCACTGATCAATGAAGCGTGTGTTATTCTGGTTAAATTATGGATCACATAGCAGCTCTGCCTGGTTTCCATGCTTTCCATATTTCCATATTTCAAATCCAAACTTACCAACATACATTCTGATAGTCATAAGACTAGAGGAAATCTCTTTATACAGTAAGTAGAGCCTGTGATAAACTCCCCAGCGTAACTGCAATGACCTGCAGTCAAATGCAGTTAGCTCCATACGTTTATACAGTGAATGACTGTAATGAATTCTCCCTATCGCATATAGCTCTCCGAATCTGAACGCGTGTGGCACTCTAATTTTTTTACCTTTCTTGGGATATGAACTTCCGGTTCGCGAACACAGTACTGCACGAACATTCTATAGCCATCATCTTGCTTGTGTCTTTTCATCCTTTCATTAGTCCATCCACAATCAATGTTGAGGTAGGCAGTAACATTGCCGTGAGTGATTTGTGTTATTTTTTCAAGTCCATGTAACAACCCTTCCATTTTTGTCTCGCCCACCAGAGGTGAAGGCGAGACTAAGGGATCCAAATGGCGTCCGTCCGTCGTCCGTCCGTCGTCCGTCGTCCGTCCGTCGTCCGTCGCCCGTCGTCCGTCACAAATGTTAAAGTTTACCTGCAAGACTCTCTTATGATCCATAACTTCACATGGGTTGCTTGGATTACAACCTAACTTGGGTCATAGATGCACTGGGGGTACCTTCATGTTATGGTGGCGTTGGAGGTCACAGGATAAGGTCAAAGGTCATTTGAGGTCATACGTTAAAGTTTACCTGCAAGACTCTCTTTTGACAAATAACTTCACATAGGTTGCTTGGATTACAACCTAACTTGGGTCATAGATGCACTGGGGGTACCTTCATGTTATGGTGCCGTTGGAGGTCACAGGATAAGGTCAAAGGTCAAGGTTGCTTGGATTACAACCTAACTTGGGTCATAGATGCACTGGGGGTACCTTCATGTTATGGTGCCGTTGGAGGTCACAGGATAAGGTCAAAGGTCATTTGAGGTCATACGTTAAAGTTTACCTGCAAGACTCTCTTTTGACAAATAACTTCACATGGGTTGCTTGGATTACAACCTAACTTGGTTCATAGATGCACTGGGGGTACCTTCATGTTATGGTACCGTTGGAGGTCACAGGATAAGGTCAAAGGTCATTTGAGGTCATACGTTAAAGTTTACCTGCAAGACTCTCTTTTGACAAATAACTTCACATAGGTTGCTTGGATTACAACCTAACTTGGGTCATAGATGCACTGGGGGTACCTTCATGTTATGGTGCCGTTGGAGGTCACAGGATAAGGTCAAAGGTCATTTGAGGTCATACGTTAAAGTTTACCTGCAAGACTCTCTTTTGACAAATAACTTCACATGGGTTGCTTGGATTACAACCTAACTTGGTTCATAGATGCACTGGGGGTACCTTCATGTTATGGTACCGTTGGAGGTCACAGGATAAGGTCAAAGGTCATTTGAGGTCATACGTTAAAGTTTACCTGCAAGACTCTCTTTTGACAAATAACTTCACATGTGTTGCTTGGATTACAACCTAACTTGGGTCATAGATGCACTGGGGGTACCTTCATGTGATGGTGGCGTTGGAGGTCACAGGATAAGGTCAAAGGTCATTTGAGGTCATACGTTAAAGTTTACCTGCAAGACTCTCTTTTGACAAATAACTTCACATGGGTTGCTTGGATTACAACCTAACTTGGGTCATAGATGCACCGGGGGTACCTACATGTTATGGTGCTGTTGGAGGTCACAGGATAAGGTCAAAGGTCATTTGAGGTCATACGTTAAAGTTTACCTGCAAGACTCTCTTTTGACAAATAACTTCACATAGGTTGCTTGGATTACAACCTAACTTGGGTCATAGATGCACTGGGGGTACCTTCATGTTATGGTACCGTTGGAGGTCACAGGATAAGGTCAAAGGTCATTTGAGGTCATACGTTAAAGTTTACTTGCAAAACTCTCTTATCACACATAACTCATCACATGTTGCTACAATGGCAATCAAACTTGGATGATGGATGCACTGGGGGCACCTGCATGTTATTGTGCTGTAAGAGGTCACATGATAAGGTCAAAGGTCATTTGAGGTCATACATTAAAGTTTACTTGCAAGACTCTTGGTGAAGGCTTCCTAACTTGTGCACAGAATTGTGTGAGCATGTGTGAGCATTACTGATGTAGATTTAGGCAAACATTACTCATGCACATTTATGCAAATTTATTCAAAGTCACTATTTTGCACCTGATTTTGATGTTGTCTGTTTAAAGTTGCTTATTTGTTTGTTTCAGTTTTCTTTTGCGTAGCAACGGAGATCGCGATATTTCTGGTTATTTTCGCAAGTGGGCGAGACACAATATTGCTAATGCCTTGTATTATTACAAGGTTACCGAGGGACGAAATTACAGATTCTGTGCGTTATTGTGTGAATTGAATATGTGGCAAACTCGTACCGGAAGTATACGTCGCAAGAGCAATCAATCAGCTATCGGTATCGCGAGGTGATATCGCTTGATATCGGCTATATGCGATAGGGGGAATTCATTGCATCACATTCAGGCTGGAAGTAGATCTCAGACTGCACTACATGTACTGTAGCCATTATATACAATGTATAAAAGAAATCCAGTGATAATATCTGAACACTGTGGACCGCATGTTAAATAGAACTATGAATACAGCTCAGCTGCCTCAGCATTTGTATCTATATACATATATATATATATATATATACATGGAATAAGGAGGATTATCATGCTTAATCATTGTCTGAAGTTTAAAGATGGCCCATCCCTTTTACAAACATCTACAAACTTCATGAAAGTTTGCACATATTTAGCACGTATCTTTGGGATACCAACTGTGAAATTTTAAGGTCAGAGGTACCATAACTCCCGTAGAATAAATGAATATCTAACACTGAGATTTAATTTGAATTCAAATTGCTGACCGTTGACTTTTTGAAATCATGAATATTTTTGTGGGACGAAAAGAGAAAGCTCGATCAATTATCAAAGATTTTTTCCTCAAAACCGAATATTACACTTTGTTGATTCCAGGGAAAGGTTATATAGCCACTCTCTCTCAAATTCTAAAAAAAAATCGGGGAACTTTCAGAATTAGATCTGCAAAAGGGACGGGCTGCCTTTGCTACTTGCTATTATTATTTATTCTATGTCCATGTCATATAATGAAAGTCCTTATTTTGTGAATGCCACACTACTTAATTGGGTTTGTGTATTGAAAAAGTGTTAGAACTATCCATTGTTTCAAAAAAAAGAAGGGAGAATAAACCAAACAAACTCTTATAATGATGTTTAGAATTACCTTTTTTCCCTAACAGAAAAAAATAGATACTATTTAGAAAATACTAAATGGTAACACCATTAGGTTGTATGTGGTTGATAAAAAACTATCATGTTCTTTCACCTGATAATTATAAAAAAAAATGTATGTTGAACAGTTAATGAGGAACATTACAACTGCCATAACTATACACTGTATTATGCTTATGAGGCAGATTAGAAATTGCCATACGTTATATGTTAATAGAGGAAGGTGATAGAGAAAGAGAGAGTGATACGGGGACACGGATAGATGGAAACAGATGTAGAGAGGGAGAGAAAGAGATAGAGGCACATACGGTATTGTGTTAGTGGAGCTATATTTTTGTACACAATAGCTTGTGAATACATTACGAAAGAAGCTCGTGTGGAGATGAAGTTGTTTGAAAATATAATTGAAAGATGTTTGAAATTATGATTGAAATGATGTGCAATTCATAGAATTAATTAAGGATTTGTGATACATAAATATATGTGTAAAATTCTATCAATCTTCCTATTAATGATCATTCCATTGTGAGGGTAGGCCAATGACCAACTGGTGTTCATTCTTCATTTTCAACTATAACTAATGTTAATTGACTCAAAATATTGTACAATTTACGTATATTCTGAATCTGTCTGACAAATAACCTGCATATGATGCACATCTTGTCATGTCCTGTTTAATAAATTGCTGATTCAACTTTGAGGTTGGTAAAATAAATGCTCGATTACATTTTCTGGATTTCTTATTAATTTGTGATTATTTTTTAAAATAACATGATGATTTCATTCTGTATGTTTTTCTTTCATCTTCTTCTCCTGCTTTTTTTCTTCTTCTTCTTCTCCTCTTCTTCTTCTCCTACTTCTCCTCATTCTTCTTCTTATCCTTCTTCTCCTTCTCTTCTTTTTTTTTCCTCTTCTTCTTCATCTTGTTCATCTTCGTCTTCTACTTCTCATTCTTCTTCTTCTTCTTCTTCTTCTTCTTCTTCTTCTTCTTCTTCTTCTTCTTCTTCTTCTTCTTCTTCTTCTTCTTCTTCTTCTTCTTTTTCCTCTTTCTTTTTCCTCTTCTCCTACTTATTTTTTTCTCCTTTTTCTTCTTCTTCTCCTGTCTTTACTCTTCTTCTTCATCTTCTTTGTCTTCTACTTCTTCCCATTTTACTCCTTGTTCTTGTTCTTCTTTTCTTCTTCTTCTTCTTCTTCTTCTTCTTCTTCTTCTTCTTCTTCTTCTTCTTCTTCTTCTTCTTCTTCTTCTTCTTCTTCTTCTTCTTTCTTTTCTTCTCCTTCTTCTTTATATTCTTCATTGCATTTTGTTTTACTTCTTGTTTTTCAGAGAGTTATCACAATGTATAATGACAGAACTTGCGCCCCACCCCCTTAACACAATACACGCATCCTCACAAACACACACGCGCGAACTATAAACGCACTCTCACACACAACTCCGTTTCAACATGATGGCAATGGAGAAGAGAACTATGAGATAATATCGAGCGATTATGGACACAAGTGATAGCTTGGCTTCAGTAGAAATATTTCAGTCTGATAGTCATTTCTAATCAGATGTCGGGATCATAGCGAAATTTCAGCTTGAACATTGATTTTTGAATAAGTATAGCCCCCTTTTCTGCTTTACGTGTAAGTGAATGGGAAGATTTGTTGCTCAACGGGTAAAGGCGCTGTTTTAAGATCGCGAGGCCCCCGGTTGAATATTGGTGTGGGTAGTGTAATTTTTTCATATTCCTTTTACAATGTGATTTTTGCGATCTTCTTCTGTTCAATCTCTCACTTTGTCATTCTCTTTGAGATTTTCTTTCCCATTTTTTCCTCTCACCTCTTTATCTTTAATGACTTTTAATTACTTGTTGTTAGCATATAGAAAGCGGCGTTGATAAGATCATGGACCTATCATGAATGGACTGCGCTCGGATAGACTTCCTTTGATCTATGATGACCGCCGCCTCACAAAAATTCAAGACATTCGGTTGTTTTAAACAATACGTTGTATTTCTAATGAGGCAGTGCCTTCCTCTGAATAACAAAAGAAAATCTGCTTTGAGAAATATGTCAACCGTCCAGCCTTCGCTGGGAGTTCATAGCTGATCTTATTACACACACTGGGAATTAGTTTGGGGGTGAGCGAAGGGAAATGTTGATAAAATTGTAGAAAGAATTTGGTCCGTAACTTTTTCGGACATCTCCGGACACGAAATCGACGTTGTTTCCATGGAAGGTGAAACACTCAATAAACGATTTACAAGATATTTGTAAGGAAATATGATTGCCCAAGGTGCGTTATTGAGGCATTTTTCTGACATGTTTTCTGCAGGGGGGGGGGGGGGGTGGGTAGGCCTAACATTCTTTGTGCATGTTGATAATAATCATTTCATTGCAACCACATGGAGGTAATCTGCATTGAATGTTCCGCATTTCCAGCCGGTTTTGGCATAAATACAAAATTGGGAGTACATGTAAAACGCGGAAATAATGCAAACGGACAAAACGGACTCTCCCGAACTGCCTGGTGACGCGTTTTTGTTTTTTTTTGTTTTTTTTTTTGTTTTTTACTTCACCCATATTTCGTGATTTAGTTTCAATGAATGGAACGCACTCTGAACATATTAGTTGTTGCTTCCCGGACAAAGCTCAGACAAGCTTTGCATGGGGTTACCATTAGTAGCGTATTGTTTAATCGATGTAAATAAGATTCACATATACCACGAGAATTGTCTATTAAGTGAAAGGCGTTGCTTGAAATACTATGTGGAATGCACAGATAACGGAAGCCTCCAAGAGGCACCGTGGGTGGTTGTAGTACTACAGCCACACACGGTGCCTCTTGGAGAAAGAAAATAGTAGTCTGATTTGTACTTAATATCATCATATGGAATATTTTCCAGCATATTTTGAATCGTGAAATAATAAAAAGAAAACACTTGGAATTCATGCAAAACTTTTCAGCACATACATTCACAGGATACTAATGATATCAAAATGAAAATGAAAAGTGACAATGATTTCGATCGTGTCGACCCATGCAGCTACATGGCACAATATGGCACAATATAGGGCTTTGCGGTATTTGCGCAGCATGATTACTGATCATAGTTATGATCATCAGTTTCAAAATCATCACTTCCTTCAACCAGTGAAGTGTAAGAGCTGGGGTAAGCACGAGAGAAAAACTATTTTTGGCACTTTTGAGAAATAACGAAAAATTAAATGTCACATTTTCTCGGAGCAGGTTTCGTGATTATTTATTCTTGTAATGATGATCGAGATTTTCACTTTTGGACAAAGTTGGACGTAAAATGTTTTGTGTATCAGATAACCAATTCAGAACACAACAATGACCATTGTGTATCACACCTGTCCATCCACTAGCAACTGGCTTCAGAGTGTCATTAACATGATTAATAAGTCATGATGCTTCTGGTAGAAAAGAGGTTGTGAGTTGACACGTTTGATGCACAATGGCCATTTTTGTGTTTTGTTTGGCCGACTCGGTTTGAAAAGATAAGAACGTGGTGCTTGTTGCTTTGTTGGGCTATAGCAGGTAACACAAAGGTATGTGTCACATTGTTGTCCAATCCTGCTGGCCAAACTATGTATCTGATACATATTAATAGAACATTTTCGTAATGTATCCACATGTTATGCACGTCGTTCAAACAATGCGTTACTGATGATAGCCCCAAAGTGTGTCCGAGGTTTGTCCGAGTAGCACCACCTCATAGATTCAGAGTTCGTCCATCCATTGGAACTGAATCACGAAATATACGTAAATGCAGCAGCGCGTCACGAGGTAGTTATGGGGAAAGTTGTGAATAAATTACGAAAATGGATTATTATGTCCCTTTCTTGATTAGACGTATCGAATTCCTATTGTAAAGCCAAGACAACAGCGCTTCATATGAGTGTCAATATGATCGATGATTATACACGGATAAACCTAATTCACGTTATTCAGAATCTACTCCTATACCGACATAGTTGCGACACATACTTCATAAACACTTATCAAATATGAGGTGAAATTTTGATACATCAAACTTGGATACACCTAATTAATGTAAGTAGGAATAAGCGAACTGGTCCGTGTTCGAGCAATTTAGTGAAAATCTATTATGTATTCCTCAAGATCTGTTCATCTGTAGCTAATGAAATTTGACGTGCATAAGACAATTAATTTAAATGAAAAAAAAAAAAAACGCTCGCGTCATTGTATGTTAGTGCATTGACGCGCGCGCATTTTTTTTAAATACTCTAAATTAAATGGAAATCGTTTGGTATTCAGGCTATTTTAAAGTATTTCAAACTTTTCCGCGCGTGCGCGCGCGTTCGCACGTGTTTCCGAGCGTAACGCAAATGCAACGTCAGAATGCCATTTTTTTTTTTACTGGATTCATGTTTCTGACACTACGTACATCACATCCTGAAATGTTGATCCATTTCCATGCAATAACAAGGTCATTATGGTCATGCGGGTGCGTAAAAGTTGAAAGTCTGCGCGTGCGTCAATAGGCTTTTGTGTGCAAATATTGCAAAATACATACTACTTTCAATCAGCCATAGCTCCTCAGAATGGCTAGTGACCCCTTTTTTCTCTTTTTGATATTCGGAAAGAGTATGAAATGTAGATTTGATTTAATGTGTCATTTTACCGTTAAGTACATCGTGACGTCATCACATTGCCTTATGAATAGAAAAATGAAGTTTAGTGTATGACGTCATGATTCTTTTACACGTTTTTGCTCAGTAATTCTTGATCAATTTTCTCCCAAACTTCAGTATATGGTAGCTGAGACATTGCTCTATGGTAAACGTTCCCTTTAATTTTCATTCTTGATTCCATCTTCATGGTGTAAACTTTGATTTAAAGGGCCCCTGTCATCAAAATGTATGTTGACTTCTATTTATGCAACTTAATATGTATATAACAAAATCATCAACTGTTCAATGGAAATATGTGTCCTATATATTAAAATAATTCCCCCTGTGACATCATCAAAGGTAGAAATTAGCAGGATAATAGACAAAATTTATGCACAAACTAAACATTGCAATGACTACCTGCAAGTGCTTATAATATCATCACATAGTTAGCACATTTCTGACATAAGGAAACGATTATTCCCACATGAAAGGTTGTTAGATGGTATTGTGTGAAGACATGTGATGCTCTTGTGGGCAGGTGAATGTAGTCAGTGCAATGTTTATCTTGTGCATAAATTCTGCTTATTATCCTGCTAATTTCTACGTTTGATGCTGTCCCAGGGGGAATCTTGAGCTGGAGGATATTTTGGAGGCGGGGCTTATCAGTGCTGAGAAAAAATAAAGAAAAATTATTTTGAAATATAGGACACATATTTCCATTGAACAGTTAGTGATTTTGTTCTGTACACATTATGTTGCATCAACATAAGTCGACGTGCATTTTGATGACAGGGGACCTTTAAGGCATTAATGTCAAAATCGGACGCAGGTACGTGTTATGTTAATGGAAGGGACATTTTTGTGCAATCATGGAATGACATGACAATATTGTAGGTGCGCTATGAGCTTTCTTGAGCGGTGTCTCTGATTTCTTATGAATAGATGGTGTCACAATTGAAGGTCATACTGTCACCGTACATTTACCAGCCCATGTCTGTGCATTAATTTGCCAATGCAGACCACCTTATACTTGTCCACAAGTATGTCTCATTATTATTGTCATGTTGTCCTACTGTTTCTTTCTCCTCATTTCGACTATTCTTTCTTTCCTCATCCGTTTTAGTTAATTTTTCACACTTCTGGTTCTCCTTAATTGTGTTTTAATTGCTTTTTTTCTTTTGCCTTGTCTAACTTCAATATTTAAGTCACCCTCACTGGTGCTGTTCAGGGACGTAGGTCAAGAGGACGATAAAGACTGACTTTCATCTCTTGACTCAGAGATGCCACTGGCAAACGGTACCTGAAACCATACGCCACTGTCAGCTAAAAGAGGAATTCATTCTGACACGCAACGTCAGATTCTAAGAAGCTAGTCCAATTTAAACTTCAATATTGCACAGGCTCATTTCTACATTCGATTTTAAACACATGGCCGAGAATTTTGCATTGCATACATATATATCACAAGATAATTATTCCGGGTACTTCGTTATAGCTTGCTCTGCACCTGTCCGATGATATAGACTCTATTCTATTTTAATATCATAACGAACCTCTGGTCTTTCCGCTTGACTGGAGGGAAAATCTTTGGGATACCAAAATGCATTACGATAACGAAGTTCCGATTTACGCCCCATACACCACTCCCTTTGCTCCACATGGGGTGGTGATGCGGTGTGGCAGGTGTGTACATTGATATTGGTATCAAAGTGTGCCCAAGATTTTGCAAGAAGAGTATAGTGAGTAGAGTATCGAAGTGGTGTCGTCATTCGAACATGTTGTCAAGCCAACTGGTTCGAAACAAGACCACTCCGGTGAGAGGTTTACCGGTCCGATATTGTCTAGCCGGCATGTGTCGGGCACTCCCAATTATAGTGCCCGCTGTGATCACCGCTGCGTACTCTACCCGCATAATTATAGTTTAGAACCAGTTGTCTTGACAATATGCTCATATGACGTCACACTTCGGTACTCTATCATACTTTGACGTCGACTTAGATGGGCTGCTTTGATCGTATATGCTATCACAAACCCGAGGCAAAACGAAGAGAAACAAGTTATCAAAACATTCATGACAACGTTGTTTTTTTGTGTTTACCTTTAAAGATAGCGACATGAAAGGTAATACGTAAAATTACAAATTATGAAGGAATATTACAAGATGAAGAGGAGGGGGGTCATGTGTGGTTCTCCCCGATATTTGATTTGATTTGAATTATTTTTCCATAATAATCTTCAACAATGATATAAAATTGAATACACGGAATTAACAAGGTATAAAGAAATATATATATCAAGAGAGCTCATCTTGAACTGGCAAACAAAATGAATTGTACAAGTTACTATGGAGGAAAACCTAAAGAAAGCGCAGCTTGTAAGGTATAGCTTACCCATAGGTGACGTAAAGGCCAAACGTACGGAAATTAACATGATAATTTCAGTAAACATTTTCATTTTCCTTCTTAAAAGCAACTACATGACTGTGATTACTTACTCAAAAATAAACTATACTGTGGTCTGAGATTTCTACAGCTGTCTACAAGATGATTTCATAAAATAGAAAACATAGCATGAGCATGATGAGTGCAATATAAATTACAATTTAAGGGGTTAAATGGCTGGCTGTGACCTTAATAAAATCTAGGGCAATCACAGGGGCGGATCCAAGATTTGTGAAAGGGGGGGGGGGCGGAGACCAGCTTCCCTTTCGTTTGAGAAACGTGGCTATGTTTCTGGGCGTCAATCTGTACCCTAGTGAGAGGGGTCCCAAGCAACTGTTAAAAAGTATGAAGTAGAGAGAGGCGGAACGGGGCATAAGAATTGCATAAACGAAAGAGGACTCGAAACCAAAATAAAATAAAAGGAACTGGAGCGTTTTTATACCAATCCTGAATAGAGAATCAAATTACAAGGAAGGAAGACTTGGAAAAAACAGGGGATAAACGAATATACGAGAAGAATAAAGGAGAGTGAAAGAAGGAAGAGAATCATATATGATGTAGAGAGAGGGTGAGCAGGACATGAGGATTGCATTAACGAAAAAGGACTCGAAACCAAAATGAAAGGAAATGAACTTTAACAATGGTAGAATCAACCTGTAGAAAAAAGTACATGCAATAAAATGAGAGAATACTTAGGAAACACAGGAAGAATCGAGAACGAATAAACGAGTAGGAGAGTGAGAGGAGAAGGATAATCAGA
>OZ022587.1:18624639-18882139 GCA_963669155.1 Arbacia lixula
GCTAAACCTTATGTGCAAAGTGGTATTAATCCATAGAAATATACTTCGCTTCGTGTAAATCAGACGGTTTTTCTTTTTTCTAAATTGTAAGATTTGCGATTGTTTTTGTTTGCATTCGGATGCCCACCAGCCTGTTTCGAGAAAGAGACAACGGAAGGAAAGACTTCAATCGACGGAAAAGGAAACTTAGCGGATTGGGTAATTGTACTTACGGCAGAGTGATGGACGTTTCCATGGTAACCACTAATGTGTAGAACATAACAAATGCACTTTGCAGAAGTTTGAGTTAACCATTGGCAACCTTTTGTCCTTTAAAAATTTTGGAACAATTAAATGACCTCCAAAGTTATTAAATTTTTCGAATTCCACCCAAGACGTTTGAAACAGTCCCAGATAATCAAATATTCGGACTTCCATGGAAACTGGTGTCTTACTTATGGCTGGGGTGGGGGTGGGGGTGGTGGTGTTTTAATTTTTTTTTTTTTTTTTTTGGGGGGGCTTTTAACTCCATGCCTCTGTGCGAGGATTAGCCTATGATCAAGGCTGTATGTTTTATATCTGTTTAGGACAAACAGCCTAGCTTTTCTGTTCTGTCATTTGTTGTGAGGATGTAGACGGAAGTAGGACAACGAGGGAAGAAGAAAGATCAAATGTATAATACTAACAGGAAACTTTTGTGCGATTTAAGCACATTCAAAGAGAGAGCGGGAGAGAGAGGGGGGAAACATATGTACTCTAGGCTTCTGGGTATGCCGGAATGTTTTCTGCCCCCCCCCCCCTCCTTCTATCTCCCCACCTCCCCCTACTTTTCTTTTTCTAGAAAGGCCTGACTGCGCTGCTGTCTGCGGGGTGCCGACTTCGCTTCGCGCAGCAGTCTTCGTTGTCGGATAGACGCGTCGAAATGCGAGGGTTTCAAGAAAGGAGAAGGAATATTACGAATACTTCTCCCTCTGGGATACTAGCCGGTTTTCTTTCCCTGGTTCTGTCTCTGTTCCTGCCTACGTCCATTTCTCCCCCCCCCCCCCCCCCTCTCTCTCTCTCTCTCTCTCTCTCTCTCTCTCTCTCTCCCTCCCCCTCTCTCTTCTCTCTCTCTCTCTCTCTCTCTCTCTCTCTCTCTCTCTCTCTCCCTCTCCTACTCCCCTCCCCCTCTCTCTTTCTCTCTCTCTCTCTCTCTCTCTCTCTCTCTCTCTCTCTCTCTCTCTCTCTCTCTCTCTCCCTTCCATTCTCTCTCTCTCCCTCCCCCTCTCTCTCTCTTTCTCCCCTTCACCCTCACTCTTTCTCTTCTTTTTTAGATCTCTTTCCGCATTCCTTTTTCTTTCCCACCTTCATTTTTCTTTGTCATTGTCTCTGCCTATAGTTACCTAAATTCTTACCTCATTTCACCCTACTTCTCATCATCCCCCCCCCCCCCCGCCACCCCTTCGCTGTATATTTACCACTGTGCCTGTCTCCACCTTTTGTCATTCTTTATTGACCTCTCTCTCTCCTACCTCACCCACATCATTTCACACATCTTCCTACCAGCGCCCAACCCCCCGCACCCCCGCACCCCCGCAACCATTTCACATATCTCCTCATCAGCCCCCACAGCCCCCCCCCCCCCACAAACACACACAAACCCACACGCATACACCCCTCCTTTCTTTGTATATCGGCCTCTGCAACTCTCTTTCCTACCGCCACCCCATCCCATCTCACACATCTTTCCATCAACATGATCACCCCCCGCCCCCCCCCCCTTTGCCCCCCCCCCCCCCCTTCCTCCTCCATCCACCCCGCCCCTCCTCGCGGCGAGGCGAGAGCGCGAATTACCCCGTCTGCCTAGCATGACGAGGAGGCAACTCGACTGGAAGTTCAGGGCTGAACTCCAACGACACACGCGAAGGTTGGGGTCAGACATCATACTCGTTTTGTGACGGTGCCTGACTGAGTCGCAATGGATAAAATACTCTGGATATTCTGCTCTTTCGCAGCAATTTCTTCAACTTTTAGGGCAGTGGACGCAGGAGGTAAGGTCTCGATATTTCGACAAACAAAATCTGGAACATCCAGAGAAAGGTCAAAATTGTAGAAAGTTGTTTTGGTAGTTCATTTGATTCTTATTTTCAAGAAGGAGGGATGTTGCATTAAATAAGCACAGGGGAAGAGAAGGACCACAGTACATGTACAATAGGATGAATTTAGGCTATTTGTGAATATGTCAGGCATTTGTATACACAGTATGCCACATAATGGGCATTTCAGAACGAAATCATGTAGAATTGTATTTTAGCTTTTTGTTTTCACCTGTCAAATCTTAGCTGTGTTGATTTCGGATGAACTTTCTTTTGCCTTTTCAAGCTAGAAGAGATATCATGTGATTTAAGAATAGAGTACTGCGTTGTCATCAAAACATGAATGTCTTTAAAATTGCCGAATACTCAGTATACTCCATATCACAATATTGTGGGAGCTTCTAAACGTAAGATGTGGGAAGAACCGTTTGACATATAGAAGTATCATATATATATTTGGTCACATTTAGATGGTTTATAGTTGTCAGGAAGGAGAGTAGATGTTGGGAAACATAAAAACCTAACATTCAGTATGACAATGAATTACACCAATTTCATTGACATGTTTCATATGATGACTTGATGACATTAATATCATGACTCACAATGATTAATTATTCATAACAATCATTCATATAACTCATAAAGTGTACATAATCTACATAAGACACATGAATGTGTCCATAATTTCATACTTTTATACTTACTTTGAAACAACGCTTTATGTACGATATTCCAGTAGTAAATATTGTTTAATAGTTTTATGATTTAAAAGAAGGTTTAGTGTGTAGAGAAAGAGAACAATGCATGTCTAACAAACTACACTCCCTTATGAGGGAAATCACATGGTCGTGGTATTTGGCTGACGCCACATCCAGAATCATGTAGTCTTGCTTCCGGACCTACGACTTCTTTCGCATGACTGGAGCGCTTAAAGTGGCAGTAAACCAATGTGCCCTATTGAAATACTGGCCTTGAAACTTTCATTAAAGCCACACACACCGACCTGGTCTTATCATACGCATTGCTTATGATCGATCATACATTGTCTGGGTAAATGATTATTTTTCGTTTGTCCTGATTTATTCAGGTCTTCTTTATTTACAAATGAAAATGCAGGGTCGGTCAATTAAGTTACTAAAATGCTCTAAAAGGGCGCCTTACACTTAACCATGATAACAAGACATATTATATAAACTGTGTCTTTGATGCATCATGGGATCATTCTAGATATTCTAGCTATCAAGTTAGAAGGATAGTTCACCCTGCAATTATGTTTGTTTCAATAGAGCAGACTCATGAAAAGAAGCATTTTAGTGAAGATTTGAAGAAAATCCGTCAAAGGATAAGAAAGCTATGATCTTTTAAAGTTTTGATTTTGTGACGTCACGTACGAGGTGCTCTTCCATATGTTGTGTACAAATAATTCCATAAATTGCCTTTTTTCTGTTTTTGACAACGGAATGATTTTTTTTCGCATAGGTGTATTTCTGATGATGTATCAAATGCACAAATAGAAGGATGCATATCCTTTTGAGAAAATGCGCATTTTCATAACTACTTTTTTTAATATCATTTGACGGACTTTCATCAAACCTTCACTCATATGTTTCTTTCATCTGTCTGCTTTTATTGAAACGAACTTATTTTCAGGGTGAGCTATCCCTTTAAAGCGTAGCTTGGAGAGGGCTAGCCAGTTTAGCGTCACTTTAGAGAGTGTTAGATGACGTGGTATATACCACAATATATTATATTGTAACACTCCAGTGAACGTAAGTCACGTGATGCAATCGCGTATGCATCGTATTGTTCACAGCAGCTGCCAGTCGAAGTTCCAGTCACAGTCGTGGTATCGTAAAACTTTCTAATATCAGCATGAACTGTGTCTGTCTTTACTCCTCTCATGTCCTAATATCCGAGCGTGTTTTAATGTCAATACGGAAGTTAAAAAAGCAGTACAGTTGAAAATACCAAGTGAAGTGTCTTAAATATGACACGTGGAAACCAAACTCAATCTTTTCCTGTCTGTTCCCCTCTACTTCATTTTCCTGATCTGATTCGTAACCATGGCAACGACGCATCTTTTTTTTATCTTCTGCGGAGTATTTCTAATCATTATTGACTTTATGGAAGTTTGAGCCAATGGGTAAATGGAACTGCTGTTTAATGTATTGACTGAAAAAAGATGAAACTGTTTTTGTACAACATGGTCCTCCGTCATCTTCTGCTGCGGACAAAACCATTTTCCTTCAGTATCAGTCATTTTGATTAAAAAAAACTGACTCAATAAATATGTTTGTTTAATCCTCTAATATCTCATGTCACATCTGACATTCCCGTCAATGTTAATCAATATAAAAGGGGAAGTTCACCCTGAAATTATTTTTATTTCAATAAAGAGAGACAAATGAAAGGAACATATGAGTGGAGGTTTGACGAAAATCGGTCAAAGGAAAAGAAAGTTATTTGATTTTAAAGTTTTGAATTTGTGACGGTACATATGCTATGTACATTTTTTTTTTTCGAAAATGTGCATTTTCTCACAAAGTCATGAATCATTTTACTAGTGCACGTGATACATTATTAGAAATATGTTTTTTACACACATACCTGTACGAAAAAAAATATTCCGTTCTCAAAAACAGAAAAAAGCAATTTGTCTACTTATTTTGTACACAACATAATATGGGAGAGCACCTCGCACGTGACGTCACGAAATAAAAAACTTAAAAATCAAATAACTTTCTTCTCCTTTGACTGATTTTCGTCAAACCTTCACTCATATGTTTCTTTCATTTGCCTTTTTTATTAACACCGAAATAATCTCAGGGTGAACTTCCCCTTTAAAACCAAAATCTGTCTGCGGAATTTACATTAACATTTTATAACATTTAACGATATGGGTTGAACTCATGTCAAATTCCTGAGGCGAAGAAGCATTATGTTATTACGTATACCTCTTGTGTCATGCGTTGTTATATAGGCCTTCACTCCAAACGTAGTCTACCTCTCAGACTTTGATATTTTGTATTCAAACTCTAAAATTTCCGTACTATGGTTAGTCCATTCTTCTTTGAGCGTGGGTGAAAAATCGATGACAATTAGTCTTATTCCATCAAACCCATCTGTAATCCACTGATAATAATGAAAGTTTATCTGGGGTTGCCATGGTTGCAGAGTTTAATTGGCACCAGCATGGGAACCAGTCTACGACCACGGCAACAGAAAACCCATGCATCGAGTTGGTCTGTGATAGCCTTAATTTCATGCTTTTTGGAATAATTCTGATCCAAACTAAACATAGTCCAATATTCTAAGACGGTTCACTGCACCATTCTCCTCTTTTCTCAGTCATGTCAATAGCTGGAGAATAAATTGAGAATGATTAGTCTCCTGCAGTCAGACCCATTTATTAAATAGTTTGGCTTATAAGCGGCCACCAGCCAGGAAACCAGGCTGGTATGAGAAGACTGTGAACTTATGTCATGTATGTGGGCAGATACACGGGAAACGACATAATTTGACGGAATTGGACGAGACATGGATTCTACGGTATGCCGCAACTCCTTCAGTTTCCTGAAGACGTTCCTCTTAACTGAAATGACCTTTCGCACAAGTCGGTTACCATGCCAACTCCCAACTAACCATAAGGTGTTATTCGCTGTTAGTTTTTTTAAGTAATTTGCTCGCCCTCATGTGAACTGAATCTAGCTCTTTTTCCCTTTCTCTCATCGTCAACCTGTTATTTCCGGTTATACATCTGTCTCCTCTCTCCTCTTTTTAAATCTCCCCAATCTTAGCACACCCATCTGCCCATACTGGTCTCTCCGTTCCCCCGCGATGTACATGGCAACTGTAAAGCCCAGTTCCCCATAATTGTTTAATCTCATTATTTGTTTAATCTCTCTCAGTCAACACCTTCCTCATTTTTACTCTATGCTCTAAATTCTCGATATTCTTGTTTGCTCTTATTATCTATTGATGTCATCCCTAACGACCATTCTCGTATCTACCCCTCCCTCTCCTCTTTCCCTCCACCACCTTCCATATCTTCTCTTTATGTTTTCTCTATATTCGACATTCGTTTATGCTCATATTTTCTATATATCTCATCCCGAACGATCATAACCACTTTTACCCCCACCTTCATAATTTTCACTCTCTGCTCTAACTTTCATGATTAAAAAAATATATATCGTATGCTCTTGTTATCTATATCTCCAGCTTTTTTCTACCAATGGTGATGTCACGATGAGAATCTTGATCTGGAGGCGTGGCTTAGCAGTGCTGAGAAGAATATTAACAAATTATTGAAAACTTTTTGATATTTATTGAACTGCTAATGATTTTGTCAACAGAAGTCCATGTGCATTTCGCCGTCGGGGACCTTTAAGGTTCGCTTACCACTTTTGCATATTGCTAGATTCAGCAATGTATATAATCTTTTTCAAAATTATGTTCTTGAAAATTTCATGAACAAAGGTGTATAAACATGCATTTATGTCACTCGTCTACACCAAATTCTTACTCAGCAAATACATGTATCTCATCTGTTTTATACATTTGTAATTGTTCTCCCTTTCTCTCTCCCCCCCCCCCCCCCTCCCCTCTTCTCTCTTCTCTCTCTCTCTCTCTCTCTCTCTCTCTCTCTCTCTCTCTCTCTCTCTCTCACGCTATCGATCGATCGATCGATCGATCTCCTTCTCTCTCCCTCTCAACCTTGCACCCACACCTCTCACCTCCACCACCCATCCAATATGTAGCCAAAGACTGGGAGAGTGATACTATAACCGGCGACAGCGATGCCGACCTCGATGATCTCGCTCCGTGTGTCTTCAAAGGACAAATGTACCTCCACGGCGATAACTGGATCATCGACCGAGATACCCAGTGTCAGTGTTTCGATAGTGACGTTATTTGTGACGTAGAAACTTGCCCGTTACTCAACTGTGAGGAGCCGCTGAATATTCCAAAGGAAACCTGTCCCTTGTGTCATCACAGTAAGTCTTAATCATAATGAATAATTTGCCTCTCATTTGCCATGTTTGCATCCTCTTAACTTCGTCTCCTTAATTGTCCCATCTTTTCTTCCTGCCAATCTCCTCCTCTTCCCCTTCCTCTTACTCCATGTTCTACTCAGTCTGATCGTCACCCTCACACTTCTTCTTTGTGTTTGTTTTGTACCCTCTTCTTCTTCTTTCTCTTCTTCTTCTTCTTCTTCTTCTTCTTCATCATCATCTTCTCCTTGTTCTTGTTCTTGTTCTTCTTGTTGTTGTTGTTGTTGTTGTTCTTCTTCTTCTTCTTCTTCTTCTTCTTCTTCTTCTTCTTCTTCTTCTTCTTCTTCTTCTTCTTCTTCTTCTTCTTTTTCTTCTTCTTCTCCTTCTTCCTCTTCTGTTTTCCTCTTCTCGGCGTTAACCCCTCCTTCACATTCTGTCATTCCTCCGCTAATTATCTGCACCCTTCTTCTCCTCTTCCTACACCTTTTCTTGTCTGTCCATTCTCCCTCGCGTTCTTCCCTATATACGTCTCTGAGTATCAGACCTGAGATTACATGGACTACACAAATATTGTAATTATGGGATATGACCCGGTCATGCAGGGTTTTCTGAAGTTCGCTGTTGCTTTGTTTTATCGTGATTATGAAGATTATGATGATGATGATAATGATTAATTATTATTATGATGATAATCATAATAATTTTATACAATTTAAGCATTGGACACGTTTTATCATTCAACAAATCAAATTCAATTCAATCATCAACATCGTCAAACATTAGTATTATCATTATCATTATTATTATCATAGGCTTTGTGATAAGTTGTAGTAGTTGTTGACATATTTGTACCAGTATAGTGGATATTGGTTGAAGTAGTAGTAGTAATAGCAGCAGTTTTAGAGTGCTAATGTGATAATATAATTTATAAGGAGGATTCACATACAACACATCAGGCAATGAATTGAGATATACAATTAGATCCAAACCATAACTAACCATTTCCGTTTCATTTCCTACTTCAAGACCTAATAGCTGAAATCATGCACGTCACTCTACAACCGCTCCCCGCCCGTTCGATCACCGAGCAAGAACAAACGACGTTGACCTTTGACCTTGATATCCTGTTCGAGGAGTTCTCCCAGACAACAAGCGTGGCGGGCAAGCGGCTGTGGAAGGTCAGCGCGTGGACCAGCGCCCACGCCGACGCCATCGGGGAAGACGTCGCGCGGCACAGCTACGTCGACCAAATTTTGCAGGGGCGGCAGGCGTCGCAGGCGCATAAGCGAGACACGGATTTCTCGATAGAGGGCGTAACCTTTGATTTCGTGCCCGTCTTGTGCGAGGCGGCGCGCTTTGTGTGCCTGAGCTTCTCGCGCGGCGATGCTCCGTCGACCAAGTCTGGGCTCGAGCTATTGTTCTCGGGTCCCCATCACGACGGGAGAGCTGTCACCACATGCGTCAGAGCGCCTCCCTGTAAAGGTATGTCCCTCTGCTTTATCTTGATATGAAGAGTTTGTTTGCAAAAGGGGTTTAATCCACTTTAGACTATTCTGAGAAAATCTACTTCTTTTTTTTTAATCTCCCATTTTGCAATATTCTTGTGCAAAACTAAATTGTCATGCTATACTACCCTACCATGTGAACATAAAATGCGGTCTAAATTAAGTCTTACTCTCTTCATATCTTTTAAATATTTTTTTTTCCAAAAAATACCTTTGTGGATCTAACCACATTTGCAAACAAACTGAAATGGATTGAACCACTTTTGAAAAAAAGTGATTTTTCTTTGCCATTTTTGTTCATTTTTTAATGGGAATGTCAACTTTTCTTTGGTGTCATCTCATAGAGCTACTTCAAATCTACACATTGAGTGAAAAAAAAAAATCAAATTTGATGAAAAATGGATCTGACCCCTTTTGCAAACAAACTCTTCATTTTGTTTGCAAAAAAAGGGTTAGATCCACTTTAGAGCATAGCTTGTTTATTCTCCCATATTACAATATTCTTAGGCGAAACTAAATTGTCATGATATACTATCCTACCATGTGAACATAAAATTGGGTATAAAAGAAATCTACCTGTCTCCATATTTTTAAGATATTTGTTTTTAAAGATTGCCTTTGTGGATCTAACCGCTTTTGCAAACAAACAAACTAAAATGGATCTAAAAAGTGATTTTCTTTGCCATTTTTCTTAACTTTTCAATGGGAATTTCAACTTTTCTTTAACATCATCTTATAGAGCTACTCAAAATCTATACATTTAGACAAAAAAAAATTCACATTTGATGAAAAATGGATCTAACCCCTTTTGCAAATGAGCTCTTCATATTTGGTGAACTAATTTATATACATCACGCCTGACGCCGCCTTTAAGTGCCACTGTAAAGCAGTTTTTCAACTGAACGGCCTACCCTGAATTTTTAAAGAAAACACAAATGAATAATTAAATAAATACAGTTTTAACAGTTAGTAACATTTTAAAAAACATGTGATTTCGTTCCCTCTTACAGGATAAAGGTTTTCTGAAATTGTAACGAAAAATACAATTTCTTATGATCTCATACACTTGTACTGTAATTTCAATGAAAAACTTCCCGATATTTTGTCATCTATTCATATTTGGCAGGTATATACATGAATTATTGTTAACTTTTATTCGGATGTACCTGTATTTGTTGTACATGCATCGCCATTCAAAACATCTCACAAATTTACGATGTGTAACTATTCAGTGTCAAATTACGTTCGTTACCAATTTGTAATTGGTAATAGTATTACGATTACGGTTTTTACAAATTGCTTTATGCATGTGGAAGCATTGGTGATCCGTGTACTCTAAATGTGTAAGTACTTAATTAATTGATCTTTGTGGACACAAGGCCCCCAGGAGAACAGTGTAAGATCTTGGCAATATTTAACGTTCCTCTACACTATACTATTCGAGGAAGATTAAAAAGAAAGCGAAAAGCATTTGATGTCTCCGCCGGGAATTGACTCGAGATTATGTGTATTAAATCAAACACAAAACATTGATTATGTTCTCGTTCCTTTTGTATTGGCATATTTTAATATCTCTGACTTTCTTTCTTACTCTTTTGCCTGCACTCCAATTCTCACTCTGGTTATATTTAAGTTTATTAATCTTTATTTGCATTAAAAAAAAAGCGTATGTACGTATACCTTTCCCTCCCCCCCCCCCTTCATTGTCCCGCTCACTCTAACTACCCCTCCCCCTTTCTCTTTCTCCTTCTCTCTTCCTCTCTTCGCCCCTCTCCTTCCTCAGAAGCCGAGCCCGAGCCAATGCAGCCGAAGAGCTACACGGGCCAGACGTGCCGCAGCGGTGGGCGGGAGTACGAGCCCGGGGAGGAGTGGCGGAAGAACGACTGCAAGACCTGCGTGTGCAGGGATCAGGGACGACCGGCATGCGTATCGGAGGAGTGCGGGCAGCCGTACTGCGCGGAGCCGGTGCGAGTGGATGGAGAATGCTGCGAGAAATGTCCTTATTGTAAGTAGCCTATCACAGCGGCTAGCCAGCAAAATAGGGGAGGGTAACGAAAATAGACGTGAGGCGGTGTATGGGGAGGGGGGGGGGGTAGGGTGTGAATGAGTTACCTTGGCATGTTGGTGTGAACGGCAGATTGTGGATGTTAAGACCCAGATAACAACGATACAACGTATGCAGTTACGTTGGGGCATCGTTGTAAGTATGACGTTGGGCGCACTTGCCGTCGGGCCGACGTTGGAACGACATCGTTAAAAATAGTAATCTTCATAATTATCAATCTTAAAGAGATTTTAATACATACTAGAATTTATGTTAGGATATTCCAAATCTTGGCCTATTCCTAATTTGTCTTACTTAATCCTATCCTATTTCGTACCCTTGCATTCACACACTTTAATATAGCACTACGGTTATAAGCTTCATAGGATATTGGTTCGTACAACTTACCTATTAGAAGAGCATCTTTCCTTGTTATCCTTATTGTCTTCACTTAAGTAGGTGACATTAACTAATCTATGTGTAAACTTCAAATCATTTATTGGTATATATATTTTAATATTTCTTTTATCTGGTTATGTGGAGGTTATCTATTTAAAAGTACAAACTTGTGACACACGTGAATAGGCCTAATATATGCCTGAATATTCATGAACATCTCAGTTAACAAAATGTCTTCAAGTAGTAAACGTCCCGTATTAATATACAACTTGATTGCTTGAGGGGATAGTAGGATTAGGATTAGACTGAATTGGGATTATTACACATATTGGATTAGGATTAGTGGGCTTTTGAAGAGTATTACGTCATATTATGGTCATTCAACAAGTACAAAATGCAAATGGTTGGCCCAACGTTGGTTCGACGTTGGCTTCCCGACGACGTTGGCCCAACGTCACTTTGCTACCTGGGGAGTAGCGAGAAGGTGGGGGGGGGGGGGGGGTATAATCTGCTACAGCATCAAACGCTTGCATGTCGTCCCAAGAAGAGCCTTTGCCATTTCGTTTGAAGCATTAACGTCAGAACGTGCACCGGTGCGTCAGAGGGACATGACGCACCGTTGCGTATCTATTTTGACGCACTATACATTCCAAGTCATTGACTTACCATTAGGCATCTGGGTACGAAGACGTACAGGACCTAACAAAAACGTTTTGGTTACGTCCTATATCAAACGTTGTTGTTGTAAAGCAGTTTTTCAACTGTACGGCCTACCCTGTATTTTTAAAGAAAACATGAATAAGTACCGTCACGATTATCAAACACCAATGTCTGTGACACAATGAAGTGGTACTTTGGCGTTCTCTATGCCGCTCTATGAGAACAGTGTGTGTATTACTTTTGCAAATATGTATCAATGGCTCAAAAAAAAAGAAAAAAAAACAGAGTTAAAAAAAGAGTTGATAAGCTGATTTTGAGGAAAAACACATTAAGTCTTGATGAAACTATTCTAACCGACCTACCCAAATTGTCGTTATCTTGTCTAGACGTAGTGGGCGCTGGCATTCGCTTCCACTATGACGCGTCCTACAACTACCGGACAGGGTTGGTGCAATACGTCACCGTCACGGTCTCACCCTCATTCCGAGAGAAAGACAGGACAACTGGTGTCAAGGGGCAGGGTCTGTGGAAGGTGAGCGCGTGGGGCAGCTCCAGGAAAGACGGGAAAGGGGAGAAGATGATCGCTGTCGACCAAATCCTCAACGAGGCTCAGAGCTCGACGGCGTATACCAAGGGAGAAGATTTCTCGATTGAAGGTACTCTACTAGCAAACCCTAATGCTAATAGCTGGCCTATTGCCTAGGTTGTGTAGTCCGTTTCTTGCTTATGCGCTGCTGCTACAACAAGTCTGCATACTGAGGTTTTTTTTTTTTTTTTCAACCGGCTTCCCTCTTAAAGGGTCCCTGTCATCAAAATATAAGTTGACTTATGTTGATGCAACTTAATATGTATATAACAAAATCACCAACTGTTCAATAGAAATATGTGTCCTATATTTTAAAATAATTTTTCTTAAATTTTTCTCAGCACTGATAAGCCCCTCCTCCAAAATATCCTCCAACTCAAGATTCCCCCTGTGATATAATCAAAGGTAGAAATTAGCAGGATAATAAGCAGAATTTATGCACAAATTGAACATTGCAATGACTGCCTCCACCTGCCCACAAAATTATCACATGTCTTCACACAATGCCATCTAACAACCTTTCATGTGGGAATAATCGTTTCCTTATGTCAGAAATGTGCTAGCTATGTGATGCTATTATACGCACTTGCAGGTAGTCATTGCAATATTTAGTTTGTGCATGAATTATGTCTATTATCCTGCTAATTTCTACCCTTGATGATGTCACAGGGGGAATCTTGAGTTGGAGGATATTTTGGAGGCGGGATTTATCAGTGCTGAGAAAATATATAGAAAAAAAATAAAATATAGGACACATATTACTATGGAACAGTTGGTGATTTTGTTTTATACATATTAAGTTGCATCAACAGAAGTCAACTTAAATTGTGATGACAGGGACCCTTTAAACTCGTGGAGGACAGATTCGAATGAAAGGATGAATACGATACGTTCACATGGGAGCGGCATGCCTTGATAACAAGCGAAGTGAGCCTTCCAGAAGGTTTGAACACACCTGTCAAGCATCTGGTCGCATTGGTCGTTCAAGTGATAAGTTCACCCTGAAATTATGTTGGTTTCCATAAAATCAGACACATGAAAAAAAATATTAAAAAAGGTTTGATGAGAATCCGTCAAAGGATGACCTTTTAAAATTTTGATTTTGTGACGTCACAAGCGAGGTCCTCTCCCAGTTGTTGTGTACATTTTTTTTTTAATGTCGATTTTCTCAAAAAGATATGCATCTCTTTGCCTGTGCAATTTTGATACATGATTAGAAACAGGTTCGTACTTACATACCTCTTTCATATAAAAAATATTCCGTTGTAAAAACAAAGAGCAATTTCCTGGAATCATACAGCGCACAACATATGGGAGAGCACCTCGCAGGTGACGTCACAAAATTAACATTTCAAAAGATCACAACTTTCTCATCCTTTGACGGAATTTCGTCAAAACTCCACTAGTATGTTTCTTTCATATTTCTGTTTTTATTGAAACCAACTTAACTCCACGGTGAACTATCCCTTTGAAGACATGGTAGCCTTTATGCATGTCAACAAAGTAAAATGGAAACACTAACAACACTGTTCAGGCGGTGAACGACAGATGCAAAGCACATCAGCGTGGTCATGTGTATGTAGCACAAGTTTTCATGTCCAGGCTTAGTTGGATGCCATAGGTTCCATGTGTCCATTGTCCCAGCGTGTCCACCCATCCCAGGGTATGAATATATTCCATCACTTAGCTAGTTTTCCTCAAATTGGGATAAGCGTATAAAACTAGTTTCTTAAAAATCTACGAATTTCGTCATCATCTCAAGGTGATCTAATATTCGCATCGACAGCAAACGGAGCAATGTTAAAGGGAACGTCCACCCTGAAGTTCAGTTTGTTCTGATTCTTGGAGAAACACAAAAGACACATATTATAATAAGGTTCAACGAAACTCCGTCTATGGATAAGAAGGATACGATTCCATAAATTGCCCCATTTCTATTATTGATGAAGGAATAAATCGTTTTCATAGAGGTATTTGTGTGTAAGAAAAACACGTGTCTAATGATTCATGAAATGCACAATAAAATGATAAATATCCGTTGAACAAAATGGAAATTTTCAAAAAAGTTAGTACACAGCTTAAAGCAAAGGACCTCGCAAGTAACATCAGAAAATGAAGAATGTGAAAATCCATATGTTTGTTATCCTTTGACGGATTTCTTTAAAATGTCTACTTTTATTCAAACCATATGAAATGCAGGGTGGACTTTTTCTTACATGAATTTATATGTTATGTTTTCCATCGTGCGTGGACCATGATCTCTCTATTCATATATATTTCTATTTATATCTGATTTATACAAAGTACAAAGTAGCACCATTCAGTAATCAAAGTAACATAATCCCAGAACGCCTCGCCTCACAAAATCAATCAAAATACTTCTTGGTTTCAAAATAAAGGTGCAACATTTTATGAACAGCGCAACTGAATATAACATGATGTCATCATCGTTCTAACTCTGTTTAATGTTCCTTACCATTCAGGAGTGCGGTACAATCTGGGGAACTACGACTGCCAGCGGGTGCGGTTCTTTTGTTTCTACATGGTGAGAGGCGACTCCCCTGTTCCCGAGTACGGACTGGAATTCACTCTCAGAGGATTCACCTCTGAAGTCAAGACGTGCCTCAAGGCTCCACCCTGCCTAGGTAAGTATCTTATAATGGTAATGCCGTGGTCACAACTGGCCGCGCATCTCTCTGCGTTTGGTCTGCGTCGGGTTTCGCAGAAAATCCTTGCGTCAGACGCAAGGAGGTGCGCGTTATGATAGGCACGCAGGAGGACGCGCGCACGGCCGGTTGTGACGACGGTATAAGGGATAGTACAAGTGGACTTCAGTCTCCACGGTCGGACTTCCGAAGGCAAGACATTCTCGAAAGCTCCACACTGCCTGGGAAGGTACATGTAGTTTAATTCATTGTAATATGTAACATACACCAATCTAATAGAGAAGCACGTTTTCTGGCACAAAAATACTTGTGCATTTTGTAAAAAGTGTTTACTCATTGAAAATGTCTTTATTTTTTATGAAATGCAATTGCACATTTACCTCTCCATACGTCCAGCGCTGTATTTTGAGACCCGAGTAATCCTCTGATGATAGTTCTGCCGAATAGTATGCATGTTATGATTAATGAATTTTTATTGGATTTTAAAGATATGTTCAATTATCATGATTATATTCACAATTATATAATCAACATTTGTGGTGAACCATATTGGATTTCACTGAATATCATTTTTAAGTGTTGCTATTTGAACCACGTTTTTTCTCCTACAGATGACGACGAACTAGATAGCTTCTGGCAGAGTGATCCCCAAGAAGTCGAAGAAGAAGAAACAACCACACTCCCACCAACAACGACGACCCCACCTACAACCACACCGATACCAACGACCACGCCCATACCAACAACCACCATCGTACCAACAACCACGCCCATACCAACAACTACAACACAGCCTCCAACCAAACGCAGACGAAAGCCGAAGAAAACTACAACCACAAAGGCGCCCGTTATCACGGAACCAGACGTGAACGAGGACGAGAACGACGCCGGACCGGACGTCTGGGTACCGACGTACTCCGAGGTGCAGCCACGGCCTCCGCGTCCGTGTGTGACTCGCAGCAATCGGCATCGGCACGGCGACCTCTGGACCACGGACCCCTGCACGACGTGCCGCTGCAAGGACGCGGGGATACGGTGCCTCATCAAGAGCTGTCCCCCGTATTACTGCTTCGATCCCATCTTCCCCGAGGGCTCGTGTTGCCCATTCTGCCCACCGAGTGAGTATAGAACTTTGCTCAGTTTGAAAGCTGCGATAAAACTTGTCTAGGCTCCGGCTGGAATGAGCTTATTCACTTATAAATTGAACAAAAGTGCATTCGTATGTTTTGAACCTCCCAAAGAGGCGTCAACTGTGCTAACATATTGTGCTAACTGTCAGCGGCTTAAGACGTGGACATTGCGGAAAAGCGATGAGATTGCTTCATGAAGACGATGAAGCGATATGTGAATACCGAAGCAGCATGCTGCTACGTCAGAGTAAAGATACACATTGCAAAGCCCGATGACGTTGTCATGTTTGTAAGGTAGCTGTAAAACGGTTCACTTACACTTTCAGAGAGGGAGAGAGGAGGGGTGAAGGGGGGGGGGGGGGTGGGGCAAGTGAGCTGAAGTGTTTCAAACTCGCTGGTCTATCTTTAACTTACGACGCCCTTACTCTTTCAGATGTGATCGTGTCCGGTGTAGCAACAGTGATCGTGTCAAGTCCGAAGACTCTGAGAAGAGGCCGGACGGTCGAACTGTCCCTGCAGGTCGACGTCGCCTTCCGGGAGACCTGGGACACGACGGGAGTGACGGGCGAAGACCTCTGGAAGGTTGGCGCCTGGACGAGCCGCACGGCGGACGGTACCAACCCGACTAACCTCGTGGACCAAATCCTAACCGAGGAGCAGCGCGTGCAGAGGTACAAGTACGGGCATCCGTTCGCGTTCAACGATATCACCTACGAACTCACCGTGGACAACTGCGCGGAATTGCGCTACGTCTGTCTGAAGTTCAGCAAGGCGGACAACCCCCATACCATGCACGGATTCGGTTACTACATGGAGACATTCCCGGATGATAACGTGCTCACGGCGTGCGAGAGGCTCCCAAACTGTAGGGGATAATCAGTGACTGGGGATCACTTTATGTGCGCACTTCCGGCGCACGTCCATGAACCTTCGCACACCCTGCGCTGTTCATCTGCGCATTCAAAGGGGTTTGTTCTTGTGCCATATTAAACGCTGCTGTATGATATGTGTGTGGGTTCACGTAGATTCACACGGAAACAGTTTGTCGTTATCACTCATCGCTCATAGATTTTGTCGGTAGCGTTTTCCCGCTTCGGCGATGGAAGACTCCCAAAGTCCTTAAAGCTCCAGGCGGTCACCCGTTGCATCGGAGTTGATAATTCATCTTAAAGGCGCAATAGCAAGGCCATTGCGTTTAACGGTAGCGGCAAATATCTTCCGCGGCAACAGCCTTTTTTCTCGCGCGAATAGAACCGACGGCACATTATAGAGAGAAGCACCTTTATATCCCACCACTGTGTATTATTAAGTGGTGCATATTAGTAGACCTACACATTATATTGCATGACATGCATGATAGTATAGCCATAATAATATATACCTACGTTATACAGAATCATAGTCTATCAGATTGATTTTTAATCAATGCACCTTGACATTTCCATGAAATGGACAGAACGTGTATGTATACTCACAGTTTCAAGTTAAGAAGTGTGTCACCTTAAACCCTTGTAATGACCCTGTACCAATAAAAAAACCCGCTGTAAAATTGGGACGAGTGATTTGTAGGATGGTGTGTATTGTATTTTCAAAATCTATGTTAACAAGAGCAAAACTGAGATTTAGAAATATATCATCGAGAGAGGGGGAGAAACGGGGGGGGGGGGGGGGGGTACAGGCAATGTGAGAAGTGTTGTATTATTCATTATCACCGTAAATGAACATTAACCTTGTTTCAACAATTAGTTTGAATGGGCAAATTCCTAATAGTTTTTTTTAACTTAAGTGCGTGCTCGGAAGCTGTAGGCTGCATACTCTGTCATATCTATTGGACGCAAATAAAAACTCGCGTAATTCTGTCATGAAATGTTGTGACAGAATCACGCAATATGCATTTACACCCCTTACGCGTACTGAAGGCCAGCGAAGCCGACACTATCCAATCAGACGAGTCGCTCGACACGGCCATTGGATTTGTGCAAGAAGGTGACGTCACATTTCCAGTCTGTCGGGCCTTACGACTGCACAATACACCAGTTCGTAGTTAGCTCTGGAGCAAGTTTGGTCACTATGACCAACACCTCCCTGCTATGACCTTTCCCTTTTTCATTAGGATAAGCAGTTGATTAATAATGTATCATTTCAAAAGGAGATGTTACGTAATGTGCTTACCCGACATAGCAATTTGCGATATTCAACCTCTAATAAAGGAACCACCTTAAAACAGGTGACAAGAATAGTAGGCTACGGTCTGTGAACAATTGGGAAAGCTTCTATTACATTGTTTATTGTAAACTAATTGTTGTCGTTTGGCCTGTTGTCAAATACCCCATGATTGAACACCTTGGTGTTCTTTTATAAATTGGATAACAAGCATATTCTAAAATAACTTATTAATGATGATGCTTATCTCAGTGATTTAAAAACCAACAAGCTGGTTTGGTCACTATGACCTTCATCTGCTCATGCGCAAATTGTAATTACGAACTGGCTTAATGTTCTTCGTGGTCTTCAGTTATGCCATCGCTTAGATTTCGTGCCTCTGTAGTTGCTCGGGCGGGGGTGGGGGGGGGGGGGGGGGCAGTCATGGTCTCCACCGAGCTAACCATAGACAGATCACCTCCCAAGTCAATGTAGTGAGCAGAAGAGATGAACTGGAGGAGAGATTGTGTAGAAGATTAACACAGTAGAAAGATCAATGTACATAGCATAGCTTGGGCAGTTGACTGGATGGATGCGGATACGTCAGAATGATGTAAGCGATGTCTGGGGACGTTTCTGCTTTGTGTTTTATTTGTTTGCAATAAATTGGCTCTATGATGCTTACAGTTATATGGATGGTGTTTGATGTGACCATGTGTTGGTTAAAGGGAGGGGGGGGGGGGGTGAGCACGGGGATTTTGTTTTTCATTTCCAATGTGTATCTGTAGGCATGGAAGGGGCGTGTAGTATAGTATACCTACAAGAGGGTTCGGAAGAGGTGAGAATAGGGGATTGTAGTGTTGCCTCCGGGTCCGGCGATTGTGGGATGGTGTGGGGGAAAAATGTGTGTGTATGTATGTGTGTGTGTGTATGCGTGTGTGTGTATGTATATATGTGTGTGTGTGTATGTATGTGCGTGTGTGTGTGTGTGCGTGTGGGTGTATGTATATAAGTGTGTGTGTGTATGTTTGTGTGTGTGTGTATTATGTGTGTGTGTATGTATGTGCGTGTGTGTGTATGTGCGTGTGGGTGTATGTATATATATATATATAAAAATATGTGTGTATATTTGCGTGTGTGTGTGTGTGTGTGTGTGTGTGTGTGTGTGTGTGTGCATGTACGTGTGACAGAAGATGAGTGATGGAGTGCGCAAACTATCACATGGGTATGGGGCTGATAACCCTGGCCCTTGGTGTGCTAAACGAATTAAATGCTGTTCTACGGGCTTTGTACCTGTCTATAGTGACCACTTTTGTGATTTTCATTGGGTGGCCGCTATAAACAGGTTTGACTGTACATATGAAAGTGTATATCGGCATCACTGCCGTGTTCCTAATGTTAGAATAGCGATGGTGACACTGCAGTGGTGCTGATATCAATATTCTTAATGTAATTGTTCATATCACAGAGCTATCTCTAACATTTATATTGATCATAGTAAAACGACAAGATCACAGGTTTCATCGATACGAAATGTGTCCATAGCATTAATCTAATCACACGCTCAATGGAGTCACTTACACAATGTATGCCTGTAAGATAAACTAGCATGTTATCAGTCTCATGAAACATTCTCTGATTTGTGGTCGAGGAGACAGACATGGGTATGTACCTTCAAGAGCTACCAAATAATGAGAGTTGCCCACGTCCGCACTTACTTGCATATTCATATAGATGGCGCTATAACGAAACTTCATACAGAGTCATCTAGACACAAGGTTTGGCCAACTCGGGAGCAACATGGCGCATATTATTGTGTTATCTATCTGCCCAATAAAACAACACATGCCAATTGAAACCGAGTTGGCCAACGTCTGTGTATAGATGGCCTTGATTCCATAGAGCTCTATTCTAATCGTTTTGACTAGGTAAGACTACAAGTTTGTTGACATTTCAGAAATCTTACAAATGACATTCATATTTAATGGTTACATGGCAATGCATCTTGACTCCTGTTCAGACAATTTACACGTAGTACATGTATGCACAGCACAACTTCACTAATTGTTTAAAATGTATTCACCGTGCGTTTATCAATACCTTTACAATAACTAACGCTACTTCTAAGACTAAACGCAGCCTTTCCTTGCTTCCTTTTTTCAGACTAAATTGAAACATTATATAAAATATTATTATATACATTATATAATTATGTATATGTCTATGTTTATGTTCTAATCGTTTTGACTAGGTAAGACTACAAGTTTGTTGACATTTCAGAAATCTTACAAATGACATTCATATTTAATGGTTACATGGCAATGCATCTTGACTCCTGTTCAGACAATTTACACGTAGTACATGTATGCACAGCACAACTTCACTAATTGTTTAAAATGTATTCACCGTGCGTTTATCAATACCTTTACAATAACTAACGCTACTTCTAAGACTAAACGCAGCCTTTCCTTGCTTCCTTTTTTCAGACTAAATTGAAACATTATATAAAATATTATTATATACATTATATAATTATGTATATGTCTATGTTTATGTTCGTAAGATTAGACTAAATATTGACTGGCTAGTTGTGTCCCAAGACCTTGAAGTTATGTCTACGAGCTATCAGTCTCCCTACTCCAGACTAATTGACTGACAAGGCTTGATGCTAGTCTGCATTAATACATACACATATTTTTTGACATTTTGCGAAACATTATGTCGATATCGAATCAGGATGGTCTTTTAAATTGCATGTCTGAAATATGAACACAGTACACGATTAGTTGTTTACACATAAAGTATTTGTGCGCCCTTGACGGCTGTGTACAAGTAATACACTAAAATCCCATATATCACCTTTTGCCTGACACACAACGTGGTGAGGGTTTATGCCTCCTATATTAAAGTGGACGTAGTGAGATGCACGGTATGTGCCTTTCCTGCATATCCACACAGAGGGCGCTATGTAAATGAGTGACACGGATTCAATCATGGCAAACTTTGATGCGATTGCGATACGAGAGAGTGCGCGAAGATTCGAGACTCGAAATTGTATTAACTGCTTCATACCCTGTGGTGAAATATTAATATAAAAGTGGCTCAGTCTAGAAATTAACATATAGGGTAAAAGTTTGTTGACCCCTCTCATTCACGTTTCATTTTTCGTGATAGTAATGCTTGCCTCATTGTGACGTCGCATTTCATGCTTGCTCTAGCGTATACCATGATATGCATGGGAAATCTCATAATTTGACATTTTGAATAGCACTATATTTATACGAACATAAAACAGCACAACATTCTACCTCAGGATATTTAAGAATAGAGCCACTCTATAATGACTTCATGCTGCTGTCTTGATCCATCTATTTCAGATGAAGGCCCGCATTATTATGCATTTGTGGATAATGTGTAGCAGTGATACATGTTCAAGCTTTGTCCTGGGTCCTGGGTCCAGTGTGTAAGTTTGTACTCCTTGGAAAGTGATATGTATGACGCAGTTAACTAAGTCTTGTAACTCTTTGCCTGCCAAATGTGTATTTATTCACAAATATAACACACAAATCACACAGAGCGCCACTTTGTTTGGTACACAAAGGGTTAAACTTTCGTGATTGGAAGAAGGGTGCAGCGACGACTCATCAGAAGTTCTTAATTGTTTTGCTCTAATTTTCCTCCCCCATTCATAACCTATATATATGTACCAACATTTTCCCCGAACACTAAAAAAATACGAGCTAAATAACAACGGTACAACTCCCGCTAGGAATTCACCACCACCACTACCACCATCACCACCACCACCACCACCACCACCACCACCACCACCACCAACACGACCACCATGCATTACCATCATGCATCGCCACCACCATCGCTATCCACACCACCATATCACCACCACTAACCCATCACCATCGACACTGGCACCGACCATTACTCCCAAACACTACATCAACTCCACACCCATAATCACCAGTACACCAGACACTAAACATCAAATGCTGCATTAACAACGCAACGCCAGAATTAGTGTAACACAACCGCTAGCATCACCTCCACCACCATCTTTACCGTAATCACTATCAACACCACCACCACCGCTGCCACCATCACCACCACCACCACCACCACCACCACCACCACCACCACCACTACCACTACCAAAGTACCATGCAACCCCACACCACCATCATCACCACCATGCATCACCACCACTACCCGATCACCATTACTACCACCACCATCACAAATTACACCACTACCATTACCATCACCACCACCACCACCCCACCCCCACAACCCAACCACCAGCATCATCATCATCCCAAACTACACACCACTGCACGTATGCTTTACTGTACGTTCAACACTTCTCTCACCACCATCTGCAGTGTCCATTGCAGAAGTTTTTAACATAACATTTGTCTTTCTCTCCGAAAATTAGAAAATCTCATAGCCACATCCGGTGGAAATGAGGGGGAAAGTGGAAACATACATTGGTGTAGTTAGTATCTCATAGGCCTTTGTATTGCTCCTTTACTCATAATTTTGAACTTCCCTCCTTCTTAGTAATTTCCACTCTCTCCGGCATCCAAAAGTTTATTGACCGCACAGCTGTTTGTGTAGTCTGGTTCTAGTCTTACGCCAACAAAAGTGTATTCATTGCAAATTGTTGACTCTTTGATTACTCACAATGCTGGTACTTTTATCACAAATGATATTGTAGATAACATATTTACAACTAAATCAACAGTTTTAAAAGCAGTGATGTCGGAAATGACTTGATATTAGTGATAAATCATATAGATACATTTTATAATTTTGTAGAAACGACTTAGATAAGACTACAAGGTCGTACTGTTATTTTCTCAATCAGCTGAGCGAGCGAGCTTCACCGATGAGATGATTTGAGATCCCTCGATGGTGCACGCATGCATACAATACACGCAGCTAGAACTCGCACTAGCATCGCACACATGTGTATGCGTATCAGGACGACGGGTGCAAAAGATGCAGATTTTAGATAGCTGCTCCTAGCTAGCATCGTCGCCGGCTGTTTCATTTACGGAATAGTCGTCATCGCAGAGCTCCGAATGGTGAATCAAGCTATGAAATGTAAGTACCATTATTAAGCTGACATTTTTCGCTTTCAAATCATTATTTCTGTGAGATTACGCAACTGCCACGTTGGGAATATTCACGGCATTGCCATGGTATTGGAGGCTCGTTTCCTTACTCGCTCACATGGATGCACAAAGGTTTGCTGCAAAGCGAACTTTCGTACGAAGCCCAGCAAACAACAGGCTGTCGCCTTGTCGCAATCCTTTCCTTTCCTTGAGGTTTCTGAGGTTTACGGGTAAAACCGCACGTGTGTGATTCACTATTCTGAGCTCGGGTCAGCATGGTCAGGAATAATATGAAAAACATAAGTGAATTGGGTACAGGGACACAGACGACGGGGAAAAGTTGAGTCTAGACAGCATGCATGCCCCAATGCCTGCTGGCTATAATTTATTACTCGTGTGAGATCTGGATTTGTCATGCCTTGGGAGTGTGGAGTGTTATCATAGTCAGGAACTAGACATAGCATAGCAAAGGGTGGGTCATCTAGGTCAAAACAATGTAAATTGAAAAAAAAGTACACATATTCTTGATAGATTTTTGTATTGAAAGAGAGGTTACCATATGTTCGAATGCATACTTTTCTAAAACAACATCAGATGTTCATAATATTAGGAGGAAAAAGAGAAGTGAATGAAAATGAAGAGGGGGGGGGGGGGGGTGATGGGGAGAAGGAGAGGGAGAAGGTAGAGGAAACAAGGAGGAGGGGGAGAAGCTAGAGGAGGATAAGTGAGAGGAGGGGGAATGGAGGGGAAGAGAGGAAAATTAAATGAAGGTGAGAGAGGAGAAGAAGGAGAAAGAATGAAGAGGAATAGGGAAATGATGAAAAGAGGAGGAGGAAGAGAAGGATCGAGGAAGGGGAGGAAAATGAAAAGGAGGAGAAGGATATTGGGGAGGAGAATATTGAGGAGGAGACAGAAAAAGGAGAAGGAGGTGGAAAGGAAAAGATGTCAGGGAGAGAATAAAAAGGAGGATAAAGAGAATGAGAAAAGGGAAAGTATTGGAGAAGATGTGGAAGATATAAAGCAGAACTGCCAAGTAGTACTGATTTCCAGTATTTCATACTGAAATTTGAGAAGAATACTGAAGGTTTCATACAAAATACTGATTTCATAAGTTCTAGTACATGGGTTGTTCTATTGTTTTTATTTGAAAATACTGATTTTTCCATCAAAATACTGATTTTCAGTCTTAGGAATACTGACATGTTTGGAGGAAGGTTGGCATCCCTGGATGAAGTGATAAAATAGTAGAAACAAAAAAACAATATTGTAATGTATTTTACATCTGCCAGGGTCCTCAGTGACAGCAGTAAGAGGCCACCCTGCTTAAATGAATCTGTAAATAAATAAATCAATAATGTGAATGATGAGGGAAGAAACGAAGAATAGAAAATGGAGATGATTAGGGAGTTCTAGAAAAGGAAGATGAAAAATGAGACAGGGCATTATAGAGAATGATTAGTTCAGGATCTTCACCTTCTCTCTCTTATTTAGTTGATGATATGTAGTTATTCAATTGGATGGTAAAGCACACTGACGAGATTAATGCATGAATATATTTTGGAGGAGGTAAAAAGAGAGAAACCGTGAGAGGAGCATAATGAATACAAACAGGAATGAGAGAGAAAAGGAGGAAGGGGCAATGAAAGATGAACAGATCTAGAGAATGGTAAGAAGAGTAACAAATGAAGAGAATGCAGAGTGGAGGTCCAGCTGAGGAAAACAGAGTGACAGCAAATAAGAAGAAAGCAAAAACAAAACATGATGGAAAGGGGGAGTAGAGACAGGAGGAGGAATTAATATGAAAGTAATATATGGAAGATGTATTGCTTTAGTTATTTTGAAATATGCAAAAGAAAAATTACAGTGACATGAAGTCAGTTAGGCCTATGATCACAATCAGTTAGGCCTACAATCACAGGCTGTATTCAGAAAGTAAATTAATACATTGTGACGTCATGTGTGATGTGCTTTCCCATATGTTGTGTACAAAATAATTCTATAATTTTTTTTCTGTTTTGGACAGTGGAATGATTCTTTTTCCTGACAGATTTATTTATAAAAACATATTTCTAATGATGTATGAAATGCACAAGTACAATGATGGATATCTTTTTGAGGAAACGCACATTTTCCAAAAAAATGTAAACAATATGTGGGAGAGCACCTTTGCCCATGATGTCACAAAATCAAAATTTTAAAAGATTGTAACTTCCTTATCCTTTGATGGATTTGCATCAAACCTTCACAAATATGTTTCTTTCATATGTCTCCTTTTATTAAAATTCCGGTAATTTCAGGGTGAACTATCCCTTTAAAGACTGTTCATCTCCCCTTGTCATTCTCATCTGTACGTCTCCCCTGTTGTTCCTTCTGTCTCTCCCTTTCCTCTTGTATTTCTCATTCTCTCTATTTCCATTGCTGTCTCAATTTTTTTTTTGTTAGTATGCCTCAAGTCTCCTTTGTCTAGTTTATCTCTTTCTCCTTTGCCTCTCTCGCATCGCCTCTCTCTCTCCCCTCTCTCTCTCTCTCTCTCTCTCTCTCTCTCTCTTCCTGTCTCTCTCTCTTTTCCTCTCTCTATCTCCCTCTTTGTTTCTCCGTTTCTCTCTATCTCTTTGCCTTTCTCTCTTTCTCTCTGCGCCTCTCTCATACAGCTCCTCTCTCTTTCAGTGTTGCAGTCACTTGCTGGGTATGTCTTTCATTTGCCAGCCTGAGCATGCTTTATAATTATACTTTAATGAGATAATTAATTTTTTACAGGGCTCTCTGTTGGCATTTTTGACTTTCAGGGTATGAATCAGCATGTTCCCTTTGTTTTGTTTTTTCCACCAACTTATGTTCTGTGGCAAATTTGCTCTATTTATCAATCTAATATTTCATAAACATGATCTTTTGTATTGAACTTAAACCCATTCTCTACTTAGCCAGTATATGTGCAGGCTGGCTGCTCGCTCCTCGGATACTGAGCAGAGTGACTCCCGCATAATCTGTTGTAAGGACAATATACATCAATGGGTTAAGCAGAGAAATAGATTGAAAAGTGCACCTTACCATGTATGTTTTCACATCAGATGTGACTTCAGAGAGTTTCACAAAGTGAAATAAAACAAATCTGTACTTTATCTGATCACACGCCTACTGTGAGATAACATTAACAAAGAATGATATCGGATTAGTATTTTTAAACATATCTTATGCTTTGAGTACCATAGAAGTGGTTTCTAGCACCTAAATTATCAAAATATTGGTGCTTTGATAGTACTATGATACACTCCAGCTCAAAGGAATTGGCATAGGGATAGGGAAAGGGAAGAAAGGGAAGGAGCCGCAGTTTTAAACCACATATTTTTTTGTCCAGTTCAGCATGAGACATGATGCTTTTTAGGCTAAAGCATCATGTTTCATGCTGAACTATACAAAATATACCATTGTTTAAAACTGCGGCTCATTTCCTCCCTTTTCCCTTTTCCTATGCCAATTCCTTTGAGCTGTAGTGTATCTTTATTGTTAATGTATATGTTACTACCAACATCTTGGACCTGCTTCATAAGAATATCCATAAACAAGCACACTGACCGATGTTCATGTGGTCAGTGCGTGGAAACCTGCCTGACCTTCTGTGACTGAATGGCCATCCTGTCTTGACAGTTGACACTCTACAAATAACTCCCAATGAGTTATGTCAAACCATTGATGACCAGTGACTTATCACCGCTTAGTGAGCACTCCAATGCTTATCAGCCTCCAAAATCAATATTGAATGGCAATTTAGCCCCTGATAAATGGATTATCTGCTACCCTTGTTATGTCATAGAGCATCACTGTCAAAATGAAGTTGCCACTCGGAGTATTACATGCCCGATGAGAACACATAGTGGGTATGGGCAAAACTCGATATAAGTTATTCACCTTCTTCTAGTTCATAACAAAATATGCATGATTTTGTGCGATCTGGAACTCATAAATGGTGAAACCTTATATCCTAGTCATTAAGTCCCATTTTTTTGCATTATGGTGGCTAAATTGTATAGTTTTTTTTCACTTGGCTTGCCTCAAAATAGAGATTTATAGTAAATGATCTAGATAAAGTATGACAGAAGCATATTGTGACATTATTGTACAGTAAAAGTATACATTTTTGTAGTGAATGTGAGTAAGAGAAATTAAAGATATGATATCTGACATACTCTCTTTCTCTCATGTCTCTGTCACAGGTAATCAAAAAGATGTCAAGACTGAACTTGTTTGATACAGGAGCTGTATCCTGCATCTAGGATCAATATGAGGATTGCAAACCAGACTCGTTCTTCGCTTGTGATTTTGGATCTGCAAGAATACTTTTTGCTCTGCTGGAAGGAACGATCATTGTAACTTCATTCTAACATTCCACACAAGCAAGTGACCATCTCAGGATTTTCTTCAACTGACCATCATGCGACTATTAATGTTCCCTTCCTTCAAATAAAATGAACTACTGAACTGAAAAGCTGATAAAGAAATCGACAATGACAGACAGGAACTTGTATTTTCAGTTGGTGAGATAGTCCCCTAATGCGGAAATAGATAGGGCTGTTTTCAAACTTCTGATTGCCAGAAATGTTGACGTCTATTTTTACATTTTGATGAATCTGTGGGTGTGTGGAGCGATTTTGTCCAGACAAAAATGACACCAAGCATGATAGTGACTGACGATTCTACCACGTGCATTGTTCTGTGCTCTATTGTTCTTCATGATTGATAGGAGAGAACTGTTGTGTTTTCACTTCTCTTTTGCCAACCTCACTTTTCAAACATGCCTCACAGCTGATACGGGCCAGCCTGCGGTAATTGCGTCGTCCATCTTGATCGAACAGGTGTCGCTCCCCCCTTTCCCTTCGTTCTCCCTGTGCAGGGCTAGGCTTCAAAACCCTTTGATATTATCATCCGTCTTGTAGTAATCGCTTGACTCTCTGCACCCTGCAAATCGTAAGAGTGCCCCATATATCTTGCTAGATGCAAGGTAGGGCACTGGAAGTTCAATGTTGGAACCTTCGCTCTCCTTGAGACATTGTCCTCTGGTATCTGACACCAACTAGATGACCGCTTACCCTTGGTAAAACAGCTTGCCATCAGCTCAGTAAATACTCAGAGACACACTTACTCAAGAGATGGCTTATTGTTGAAGCTTTCACGAGTGAATAAGGATATCGTTCATTGTTTCCTCTGCCTCAGTCATAGTAAAAACAGGTGACCAACATATCTTGCCATTCCTTGTTGTGTGAAGAATTGTTTAGGCCAAAAGGATATATCATGCCCTTGTTTTCCAATATAGGTTTGTGTGTCTAATACTGTTAACCTTGGCAAGTGCAAAGATATTTAAAAGTGTAGTTACAATCCTTTGTGTCCTTAGTTCTGTGGAGGTATATATCCTTGCTGTAGCATTCACCGTGTCAATTAGAATTTCTGCCTTTGAGGATTCCTCCATGTTCTCTCAGCTTTAAGTTGTGCAGAATTATTCAGAGATTAGCCCAGTAATTCTGTCGTTTTCTGGAAATAACTACGTCCAGCTTTTTATTTGCGCCATCTCATTGGGAAGAAGTTCAGTCCAATTGTTAAGAAACCATGGCGATGCAGCAAGATCCATCTGCCTTTGAGTTGACATCTGTGGTTATTCGTGGTGAGACTGAACCAACGGACAGGTACAGTCAACTTAACGAGGACATCCTCGAGGAGTTTGGATACAGCATAGGCGACTCGGATTCCAACTCCAGTATTGTCCAACAAACAGTGGCAGTCGTGGATGAGTCGTACGGGACCCTAGACCGTGCTACCGCGGCTTTAGACCGGGCCAGCGCTGTAGTAGCGCGGTCCGACTCTGATGAACTCGTTCAGTCCGTTAAGACATTGACAACACAGATCAAGGAATTGACGGATAACACTAAGAAGCTTGCGCAGGAGGGGCTGTCCTTGAGGAACGAACTTGAGCGAGTTGCGGACCAGGTCGATCAGGCTGAGAAGTCGGACGAGCTTACGCAACTTCTGGCCGTAGAGAAACTGAAGCAGCTGACTTTTGCTCCAGGAAAGGGAAGCAAATCAAAGGACAGAGGTCGCCACAACAGACCAAATGGGGTGGAGGGTGATACAGCAATAGGTAAGTCCTCAAAGACACCTCAAAGTGTTTTCTAGTGAACTAGCCTCACTTTCAGGCTGTTAAGCATTTTTAATCGAAACTAAAATATTGAATGAACAGGTCCAGGCTAGAGAAGACTGGAGAATGATTGTCACTCTGTAATAACAAAAATTGATTCTTCAAAGAGGTAAGAAACAGTGATGTACAAGTCATAATATGAAACTTAACCAGACATTAGATAAATTGAACAATGTTTGAATGGGAACTGCTTGTGCTGGTGTCAAAATCGTCAATCAGTGGTAAAAAACAAACTACATGTCCCAGTGCATTCATCATTCATGCTGTTATTGCACAGAGGATTGATCACTTAATTTATTTATCATTGTGGATGTCTTACTCGCACCCCACGCCAAATCCATTTCATGTTTGACTTTCATTGAGCATTAAAATCAATATTACCATTCTAATTTATGACTCAATAAATACACTTCTCTAGCTCGGTGGATGTGTGCTGATTTTATTGAACGGAACAGCCTTGGCTTTGCAGACTGCAAGGGGTGTTTTCCTATTGAATTTGTAGTAGTCTGCAAATACAGACACTTTTGTGATTGTGACTCAGTGGATGGTACCAGATCGATGTACATCAAAATACTATTACGCTGCTAATGTGCTATGTGTTGAACCTTAATGTGCTACATTAACTGTAGTTCCAGCAAATAATTCATCAAATACATGTGCTGTAAGCTGTATGGATTTGATGGTTCATATAAACGCTGGCAAATTTCCTTGGTGGAGCAGGGCGATTTGTGAAACATTTTGGGCAGATTGCTTCATAAAGTCAGAGATGATCTGCTATCATTGGTTTTGCACACAGATTTCTCACAAGTACAAGTCGGCTTATTGAAATTGCTCATCAAATTTGAAAATCCTAGATTATTCCCTCAGCTCTGTGTTATTTGTGTGAAAATACTCACAATTGCAAAACTCAAAGCGGATACTGATGCACAAAGAGTTTGTAAAGTCTTCTGTGGATATTGTACTCTGTTTAGGTCCATTATGTTCAATACACAACTCCCATAGAGTCCCGTTTTGTCTTTCATACTTGGGGTTAATTGTGATACATGTATGGGTACCAGTACCGGTACTACCAGCTCATTAGTTGTTATGTAATGATATCGGCAATGGGATTCTGCGGAAAACACATGGTAGACAGTGTATTGTTCTCATATTTTTATCAGCTAGGTGGGCCCATTGCCCTTGGATCTAATTACGGACACACTGACTGAATGTACTTTCCATGCAGAGTGCCCTTTCTAAATAAGATTATCACGTATTTGTTAACGACCTTGATGTTTAAATAGCAACATGACATGGTACTTGTAGATCACAGTAATAGGATTGATCATGATGAATGAGAATGATGAAAACATACCAAAAGGAAGCAACTAACAAAAGAGAGTTTTCTTAATTGTAAATGAGCAAAATTTGTCTGTCACTTGCATTGGTATCAGCAACACCACATCATGTTAGACGCAATATCTCCCAGCAAGATGAATATTTCTTGTCCCGATTTTGGCCGTATGTAGGGAATGCTGGGTACAATTTTAGAATACCAATAACCCAGATTTGAGTGATTTGTCACTTGCTTCCTTTCGTCAGAGTAGGGCAGAGGGGGTTCACCTCCCTGATGAAAGTAATGGTAGTGTTGTGTTAATGGCATAATGGCAACAATGATGATGATACATGTGGTAAAAATCACCATGAAGACATGATTATGATAATTATTCTTATTATTCAAGTAGGGCCTAAGTTCAACAAAGATGAAAAATATGCTGACCTGGGGCCACTTGTATTAAACATTAACTCTCTGTGCACCATTAATGCATTTTTGCATACACAAAACCATGAAATAATGACGCATGAAATAATCCGCGATGTAAGGGTTAATATGTCTGGGGCCATTTTCATGATACCTTACTAGCCTAGTTAGTTACTAAAGTGCATATGTACATGATTGCACTTTAGCAACTAACTTAGCTTAGTAGGGTTTTATGAATATGGCCCCTGGTTACGAAAACACATTCAGCTTTGCTCAGGTTGAGCAATGTAAGCAAGGCTAAATGATTCATTATGAATATAGCCTCTGACCAGTACAGCTACATTAGTATTTCCATGAACTACTACTACTCCTACAAGTACACTACAGCTCAAAGGAATTGGCATAGGGAAAGGGAAAGGGAAGAAAGGGAAGGAGCTGCAGTTTTGAACCACGGCATATTTTGTCCAGTTCAGCATGAAACATGATGCTTTAGCCTAAAAAGCATCATGGTTCATGCTAAACTGGACGAAAAATGCTGCGGTTTAAAACTGCCAATCCTTCCCTTTCTTCCCTTCCCCTTTCCCCATGCCAATTCCTTTGAGCTGTAGTGTACCATTCTGTTCATATCATGGTAAAGCAACATTGGTGAGACATCAAAGCTGTATTTACTAACATGTAGAACCGATTGAAGTGTGATAGCGATAACATTTGTCATAGTAGCAAGCAAGCTGACCTTGAATGATCTCCATGAACATTTTCATTAAGGCATGACCTTGTCACATCTGTTGCTATGGTAACATATATAGTACTTGATAGAGTGTGCCACCCTGGAAACCCCTGACGGAGCATTGCCACCTTAGAGTATTTCCATTATGAGTGAAATGCTGTGTGGAAACCAGCATACATCATAGGAGCTTGTGGAATGAAACAGCTCTATCTTTCCCTCAATTTTCTAATCTTCTGCTGCTGTACTATCCTCTCTATCTTTTCACACTGATGATTGTGTCTGTCTCTCTAGCTCTCCTTCCTCTTTCAATTTTATCTCTGTCTGTCTGTCACTTTCCATTTCTCTCTACCCCTTGCTGTATGTCATTATGGAATCTCTTTCTTACTCTCTCTCCTTTCCCCATTTTTTGTGTTCCCGCTCTTATGTCTTTTTTTCTGTGTACCCAACTTTCCTCTTCCCCTCTCTCTCTCTTTCTCATCCTGATCTTATGTAAATCATTCCCAAAGATAAAGGAATGAGGGAGTAACTCTAAAAAAAGTCACTCACCTGCACACGGACACACACACACACATTCTTGTCGTGTGTCAATGAGGGGACCCATTTATCTTTTACCGCCAAAGTTGGGACGTGTGTTTGCGATGTTATACATTCAAAATTTTTGATTTAATCCACTGATAGGTGCCCTTTTTGGACATAATACACACAAAACGTGAGCATAATCTGCTAACTGAAGACGCTTACACAGTTAAATTGGCCCCAAATGGACTTTTTCCAGAATGTGCATTGACCATATGAAACTTGTTTAAAATGTGATGAGGAATTGATTGGCATGGTTATTTGGTACGGGGACATCCCCACTTGTCAGAGGTCCCCTGTTAGTCCTTTAAAAACACAAAGTTGTCCCTGGATGTACGTAGGTCCTTACAAGCCCACACACACTCACATACACACACACAGACACACGCACAAACACACACACACACACACACACATGCACACACTCCAACACACACACTTACACACACACACACACACACAAATACACACACACACATTGTCTAACCCACCATGCACACCCCCTCCCCTAACACCCCTCTCATTCTCTATCCTCCCCTTTTTACCCTCTTTCCCTGCCTCTCCTCCATCTGACCTTATGTGTACCTCCCCTTGATATTACATGTATTGCCACTTGCATGATTTTAAAGTAATCCATGTACACTACAGCTCAAAGGAATTGGCATAGGGAAAGGGAAAGGGAATAAAGGGAAGGAGCCACAGTTTTAAACCATGGTATATTTTGTCCACTTCAGTATGAAACATGATGCTTTAGCATAAAAAGCATCATGTTTCATGCTGAACTGGACAAATTATAACATGGTTTAAAACTGTGGGTCCTTCCATATCTTCCCTTTCCCTTTCTCTATGCCAATTCCTTTGAGCTGTAGTGTACATGGGCAATAGGCAGTGATGACGGCAAGGCCATGAGACAATGCAACTTCTGTGGAAGGGTGATTTACATAGAATGACCGAACAAATGACTTATCCATACAGAAATTAGCTGTTGAGGATAAAGAATCTTTTTTTTTCAGCAGACATTTAACTATTTTTCCACACTTGAGAGAGTAATAGACAGAGGGAAGAATGGTTATTATTAAAAAAAAAATCTATATTATCCAGGGCTTAACACCAGCAGGTATGCAATGGTGCTCAAATTAGAATTCTGGAACCCTAAGATATATAGACAATTAAACAGGCCCTTCACCCCCCAAACCTCATGTTTCTGCTTTTGTTAAAACCAACTGAACTTCAAGGCTAGACTGTAAAGCTCACTACATGAATAAATGGTTACACTGTGACTGGAAAAACGTTAGCAAAAGAAGCGCAAGCAACAGCGCAAAACCTATTTCTTGTGAGCGCAGTATTATGAAGTCTGCGGCTGTAGACTAGACTACTTAGCTGTTGGTCAGGCCATAAATTGACAAGTAGGTTTTTATGTATGATTTATGACACCACTGCTGAGGGGGAAAGTAGCTGGATTAGGGCACCTGAGCCTCCATACATATTTCAGCTGGCGGATTTTCAGACATTCTAGACAAAGTGTGTTGGCCTTCGCAATGATAAGTCTACTGCTCTACTTTGGAAATAAGCAGCAAACTAGTGCCACTATTAACTTCTGTACCCTGTAAGTGCAGCATGTACAATATGTTACTGACTTTAAAATGATGGAATAAGCACAAATTCTTCTAAGGTGAATTGAAAATGTGATTTTTTCAAATAATTGTTTTTCAAGTTGATCATGAATAAATAGATTGGAAACCAAATTGTTTCTAATACAGCCCGTTTACATTGGCAGAGATAGCGCGATCTAGTGCGTGCTAGATCGTGCTATTTCTGCAGTGTAAACAGAGCATCATATTTCTAGTCCGCCCAGCAGCAGACCACGGCGAGCCAAAACGGCGTGCCGAAACGGCGTGCATGTAGATGAGAAAAAAATGAAGAAGAGCACAGAACTCATGGAAAGAAGAGAGAAGAGTGAATTAGAGAATGGAAAAGAGGGTTAGAAAGAGAGAATGAACAAGAGAGAAAGAGGGAGAGATAGAGAGAGAGAGAGAGAGAGAGAGAGAAAGAGAGAGAGAGAAAAGAGACAGAGATACAAACAGATGGACAGGGCAGTCCTTTTGCAGGTCAAACATGTGTGATTTTGTAAAAAGACACATAAAATTGAAAAAATTACTGTTAGAACTTCCCTCCCAATAGTAAAACTTGAAACTAACTGATAATTTTTTGGACGGGGCATCCAAACTCAGCGGTTCCTGTAGCCTAGAGACCGGAGACGATAATACACAATATAGCGCACATCGCAACTTTTCGCCCAGCAGTAATCCGTCCTCCAATATACTCAGCATTGCAATACAGTATATGAACGTAAACCATGGTCGCTACCAAATGGAGAAATACAACACATTGCACTAAGGGCTAGGTCACGAATGAGCTGATACAGAGCTACCCACAATGAAATTCAACAATCAGGAAGATGTTGGGAAATGTCAGCAGAAATCGGGGAGATGTCTATCAAATGCATACAACCTAATGACAATAATCTACCAAAAATCAGGGAGATTGGGTGATGTGATGAAATCCAATGCAGTATTATCGGTCTACTTTCAGGGAGTCTCCTGCGAAAGCAGGGAGACTTGGCAGATCTAGCTGATCTGACAAAACATGAATTGGGCAAGAGATCTTCCCATCACATTCTTTGAGGCATTAATAGGTCAATTTGGGGGACACTGGCTATTTACCTTGCGGGAGATTGCATTGTATAATTTAGATAACATGATGACCGGGTAATGGTGCACAACTGACAATAGCAGAACTGATGATATTACCACAAAGTCAACACTTAGGGTGCAAGCATAGGTCGACCTATGATTAACCATATAACCAGGGTAATACCTAATGGTGCTTGCTCGGTGCACTAGTGGAACCAAGTTGCTAGGTAGGGTAAATATTAAACACTTAGGGCAGAGGAAAAAATAAGAATGTATTTTGTGGGGTTGCCTTTCAAGGCTGATGTCATGAGATACACACCCTCAAATATGTTGTGCATTTTTCCTAAATGATAAAAAATAAGGGCTCCTTTGTTTTTCATAAGGGCCTTTTGAAGCAAAATCCTAGGGAGCCCTCATGTAATGTTTTCACTGACTAAGGGGGGTCGGGGGGGGGGGGGTGACACATGCCCCTGTCCACCTCCACTAGTGTAGAATAGTGCTATGTGATATAAGTCCATTCATGGATCTCTAATGTATAATGCAAATTGTATGACACCTAGATAGATCCCTGTCATTTGATTGGTTGTTTGATATCGATTATTCAGTCCATTTACAATGATGTCATCAACCATGCAATTTTGGATCCATTCATTGTGCAATTTGGGATCCATACGATATTGTCCATTGCATGCTCGCCGAGACAGAGTACTCCCGTGTATTGTGTATGCGAACCGCTACCGCTCAGCAGCTGTACTTGTGCATATGCATATATCGAGCTAATTTGCGTATGGCATGGCTTCGGTTGTGGGCTCGTGTTCACGCACGTATAAAAACCTATTGCGTAAAAAATGCCTGGATGGCGCTGATGCATGCCGGGATCAAGAAATTTTCAGGCTAATGAAGACGCTCCGAGCTAGCTCGAGGTAGTTCGCGAACTGGCTCGAGCAAGCTCCATCTAGCCCAAGATTTCTTTGGAAATTTTCTCTAACAAATAGCGAGCTAAATGCCTGAACTGGCTAATGAAGACACAAAGAGCTAGCTATTTGGTGATCTGGCTAGCTAACCCGATCAGAACAAGCTCGCTATTTCGCCAACACCAGTCTAGTAAAGACACCCCTCATGTGTCTTCTTGCATTTCAGGGTGAACTATCCTTTTAATAGGCACAGGTTCATTGTTCACGTTGTGAAGATGGGTGTAAAGGGGTGTAATTCAATAATGGGTATTGCATGTACTCATAAAAATTGATACGGGTCAGGAAAATGTCTCCAGGCTAAATATTGGCTTTAGTCCAATGGCCAATCTGTCAAAATGTAAAGCTTCTTGCTACGCCTACCTTTTATGCAACATTAAACATGGTTGCTATATCGTCATGACAAAAGGTATTAAATATTTGGCTATGTGATGTCAACTTTGAGGGATCCAAATAAAACACTGTATTACTTGTTTGCATTATCAAAGTTCGTACCATTATTTGCCAATGTCTGATGAGAGATGGTTGCCTCATCACCATGACAACAGTAGTGAACAAGTATTACACATTTGGCTATGTGATGTCAACTGTACATTCAGGTCCATACAAATGATCCAAACATCAATACTTTACCATCACTGAACTACTCTTACATGTATCTTCAAAGTTTCAAATTGCTTTAGTGTCAGTCTACCGTAAAAGCAGACTTCACCATCCGCTTGTCTGAGTTCATGTACATGAAGAATCTTTAGAGATACTTCAACAAGATCATGGTCTTAGTAGACTGCATTCCTCAAGAAAAGCAATGTTTCTCTCACAGTCCAAGTAAGCTGTTAACATCAGGGGAAAAATACATGGGGGCTCAGGGCGATTTCGCCCCCGAAATGCTTAAGAGAGCCCTGGAAAATGTTCAAAGAACCCTCCAAAATTCCCATAGACACAATGTAAAATTGTAGCCAAATTGACCAATGTGCTCAAAAAGTAGCCCCCGCAAATTTTGAATTAATTTTTTCCCTGGCTAACATGGATGTACTCATGCAAAAGTAGACGCATGATCACTGTTGATGTTTGTTTCATAGTGACCACGGTGAGCTGCTTCCTTCAATGTACCACTGTGCTGTGCGAAAAGCTGTGATGGTGCGCTATTGCATGTTATAGTCTCTAGGCTACAGAGACCACGGGTTTGGGTCATCCAAAACCTACTCTAAATCCAACAATGAATGCCCCTCAAAATTTTACTTACCAGTTTTATCCCTGGAATGGAAGTTCTTATGCAATATTTTCTTCCATTTTCTGTATTTTTTTTTATACATGATTTGATATTTTTGACCTGTCTTTGATAATGCTATTCCAGACCATTAGCGTACAGTGTGTCAAGTTCCTTTCTACGTGATAATGAATGATAATACCATGCAAAATACACAAGCCAAGCCAGACTGACGTAGTGCAATGACGTGTGTGTATTAGGCCTGAGTCGAATCGATTATTAAGCCGGTGTTCGATCGAAGAAGTCGAACTCCGATTTCGTTTTGATGAATTCGATGCATCGACGAAATTACCAAATTGACTAGAAAACACAAAATCTTTTGTTTGATAGTCCTGTTATACACAATTTATCTTCATATTTCCACAATTTTAATTTGCTTACTTGGTTCCTACTCTCTTTTGTGAGTTTTGCAGGTAACGCATCAAGAGAATGAACAGGTCGCTCGATGATCAAGCAGCTACTACATACTACTTGGATTTGATTCGATCACTACTATACAGCGCAACGCCACAACAAACAATTGTCCATAGACTTTGTACAACGGATAGCATCGTGTGTTGTGAAAACCCGGAAATACAGTGGCAATCGTGCGTAGGGCTCATTTGCATACACGCTGCCGACGTACAGACTAATAGAGCGTCTCCGTACAGCGATTCGGAGACCACTGATTGGTGCATCGCGTAGATCACGTCATAACCATGTGGTCGCCAAAACAGTGATACAATATCCAGTCACGTTGTCCGAAACCCGGAAGCGATTTTTCGACGCATTAGGGTTACGGAAAAAAAAAATCGCAACCCGGAAGCTGATTGACTTTCTGCCCGTTGCATAGACTCTACAGATTCCAACCTACATACATGTATACGATGCCATATTGACGCTAATTTGTAAGATTTTGACGGAAAAACAAGAAGTAATCGAAATTCGCTTACATGTGCAGTATCGGTGAGAAAATAGATTCTCCGAGAATACCTTTCATAATTCATATAAAATATATGAAAGTGAAATTCTAGGTCGATTTTGGTACGAGGTGATAGAGAATTGCACGCTTGTTTTGGTGGAATACTATGTGGGGAAATGGAAGGATTGCACTGCGTATGCTTACTATATTTTCATTCATAAATTGGCTCTTGGCAGTGGCTGGGTGACGTCATGTATCGATGCATCGATGTTCGATCGGCGCAAAGCCATCGAACACCGGTTTCTGAAAAAATCGATATGACTCAGGCTTAGTATGTATTAATCTAAGGCTTTGTGCATTAGATGTGGAGCTCGTACAAAGTGTGTTCTGATTATAAATTAAATGTTGTATGGCTTCATCGACAGACAGACGCGATACTAGCCAACAGTGCTTGTTTTTTAGTATTTGGGTTTGTGTCATCCGGTTTCATCTCCAGAATTTAGCAGGGAATGTTGTGTAGAATGTAGGAAACCTGTAGTCAGAAGACGAGGTGATATAGAAAGGAGGTAGCAAAGTTTGTTCACCCCTCATACTCTCTCTCTCTCTCTGCGCACACACACTTGTATGTCTTTCATCTCTCTTTCTCTGTCTGCCCCACTTTCTCTCTCTTTCCTTTTCTCTCTCTCTTTCTCTCTCTCTCTCTCTCTCTCTCTCTCTTTCTCTCTTTATCTACTTTTTTCCATTCCCCCTCTCTTTCTCCTTTTCCCATCTTTTTCCCTCTCTTGCTCCCCCCTCTCTCTCTTTCTCTCTTTCCATATCTCTTTCTCCTTTTCCCCTCTTTCTCCCTCCCTTGCCCCCCCCCTCTCTCACTCTCTTACTCTTTTACCCACTTTTCCTCCCTCCTGTCTCTATCTCCCTTCCCCTCTTTCTCTCTTTTCTCTCTCTTTCTTTGTTTCTTTCCCATATTCACTTTACTCACCTTCTGTCATTTCTCAACTCAATCCCTTTTTTCGACAGAAATTAGTAATCTTTGCTTGGAAGTCTGATATGGTCTGCTTTCAAGAGAAAACGGTAATGTGAACTATAGAATTTTCATATATCTGCTGATGTATGACAGTGAAGACAATACATGGGAGTGAATGAAAAATAGAGGAAAAAGAACAACTTATGGGATCGTACAGCATACAACATATGGGAGGATAACTCGCGCATGAAGTCACAAAATTAGAATTAAAAAAACAAATCGTGACATTTTTATCCTATGATGGATTTTGGTCAATTCTTCAGTTATATGTTGCTTTCATTTTCTGCTGTTATTAAGACCAATTTAACTTCAGGGTGGACTGGATTGTCACTTTAAATCCTCTCAGTTTTGGTCCCTTTAAGGGGAAATCAGCAGTTCTCATGAGACTGAGATTGATATGATTTATGCTGTCAGTATTGAAATTCATATTCTAAAATTTGGGTGTAAAATGAAATTTTTCTCCTGGTTTATGCAACATTTTACAGAATTTGAATACGTTAGGTAAAGGAATACAATATCTTCAGGTTTGTTTTGTTTATCTGAAGAGATTCTGCAACCGTTTTATTTCCACTTTTGCCTTTGCCTTTGGCACAATTACTACATGTATGAACAACTCCTATATATAGTGCAGCATTATGACTGGTGTGGAAAGGGTAAATCATGTATGTTAATGCTTGAGGCTCGAGCTGGGAAGAAAAGAGCTCAAGCAAAATGGCGGATGTTACATGACATATCAAAGCAATGAGTTTGAAAATGGGAGAATGGCTTCATGGCTATACATGGAAGATATGATTGATTTGAGAAAGACATGCATCTATTCAGTGTGTTACACGCATTAGCGTGTGTGCATCACGCAGTGTGGTGAATATATTTCATCATCGCTGTTAAAAACACATTAATGATTGTGTGCACGGGTAAGTGCTCTCTGCCCTATTGCAGTGCATGGTAAATACATATTGAAGAGTTAAGTCGTCACTAGTGCGGAGTGGACTGCAATTTTGTCATTGTGTTAGGGGAGTCGGTCGCATACAGGGCATTTTAGATACAATTCCACTCTGCATTGGAGTGTTGTAGCACCATGTCATGAAAACGTGCAATGTAGGTTGTTCATTAGAGGCTACAGGGTGATGTAAAGAAATGGAGAGAGGGATGAATATAATGAATGGGATGTAGAGAAAGAGACAGAGAGAGATAGCGAGAGAGAGAGAGAGAGAGAGAGAGAGAGAGAGTGTGAGAGAGAGAGAGAGAGTGAGAGAGAGAGAGAGGGAGAGAGAGAGAGAGAGAGAGATATAGAGAGAGGGGGAGATAGTAAGAGAGAGAGAGGGAGATAGAGAAAGAGAGAGTGAGAGAGAGAGTGAGAAAGATAGAGAGAGGAAAGGGGGGGGGGGGGTAGAGAAAGAGAGAAAGAGAAAAGGAGAGAAAGATTAATTCAGACAACAAACAAAATAAAGACAGAGGCCAAAAGAGAGAGAGAGAGTACTGAGAGATAGATGGGAAGAGAGAAAAAAAGAGAGCAAGAGAGAAAGAGAGACAGAGAGACAGAGAGACAGAGAGACAGAGAGAGACAGATAGAGAGAGAATGGCAGAGAGAGTTAGAGAGAGAGATAGGGTATGGGGGGGGGGGAGGGTGTAGTGATTTAAAATAAAAAACAGACAAAAATAAATCCTCATCCAGGACACCAGATATTTACAATTAACGCAAAATGTTCACTAATATTCTCAAAGACAATCTCATTGGTATAAGTTGATGCACTCAAGTCCCTGGATATAGTGTGAGCTGATATGCTTGGTCATCTGTCTGCAGGAATTAAAATCATTATTTGCGCATGCACCTCTAATCCTGACTATGTACATTATAGCCATCAATGCTGCGTGCACAGTATGTTTGATGTTTGTATAATTTTCATACTGTAATGTGATAAATTATCTTGTAATTCCTTTGTTTATGCCTAATTTCTGCTTGACAGATTAATGTGCTTCTAAAGCCTATTATTCACTGAAAAGGTTACCGCACCTCTGAGAGAGTCAGAAAGAGAAATAGGAAGAGAGATAGAGTGGGAGAGAAAGAAAGAACAGATTCATGGCAAAGGAGAGATGTGGGAGAGGAGGAGAAATATGGAGCAAGAAAGAAAGAGATAGAAAGGGAAAGGGATGGATGAGGTAGAGAAAGAGTTGAGAGAGAGAACGGCAAAGCAATGGAGAAAGAATGGCAGACGTATGGTATAGGAGCAATGAGAGAAAAAGAGGAGAAAGAGAGAGAGAGAGAGAGAGAGAGAGAGAGAGAGAGAGAGAGAGAGAAAGAGAGGGAAAGAGAGAGAGAGAGGGATAGAGAGAGAGAAAGAAAGAGAGAGAGAGAGAGAAGCAAGCAGAGAGTGATGAGAGAGCTAGACAGAGACAAAGACAGACATAATTGGATACAAAGAGCAGACCATAGCTTTGTGTATTTTATGATACATTGCTTATTTATAACGTGTTCACCATGCCTACAGTAAGCCTACTGCTAAGTATTAGCATGTAAGTCAATCACTATTCCTGCTCATTTAGAATTTGTAAGGACAAACTAATTACTGTCAGGGGCCAAAACGTGGGCTCTTAGCTGTCTCAAACACCACAAGGCTGGAATTGCCCCTATACTAATCACTAGTAGCGTCATATCTTGTTTAAATAAGGGTGTTTTAAATCCAGCTAGCATCATCATTTCTATAGATGATTAGGGAGATGTTTAATGGATTAAATACTGATTGTAATTGCAGAAAAATGTGATGTCACAAATTGAAACTTTGACTGTAGAAAATATTGACTGTCCTTTCCAGTGACATTTTTTTTCCAAACATTCACTAATATGTTGCATTCCTTGTGCTGCTGCAATCTAAATCAATTTAACTACAGGGTAGAGTGACCCTTTAAGAAAAAGGCTACAATTTGTCTATTCAAGATGACATGTAAGGAAGACCTACAACTGAGTACTCTCAGGAAATGAACATATCATCCATACTATTTTCTCCAGTATATTTTGTCTAGTTCAGTATGAAACATGATGCTTTGTAGGCTAAAGCATCATGTTTCATGCTGAACTGGACAAAATATACCACTTTTTAAAACTGCAGCTCCTCCCCTTTCTTCCCTTTCCCTTTCCCTATGCCAGTTCCTTTGAACTGTAGTGTACATCCATCTTTCCCTCGTGAGGGCTTGATTTTGATGAGTCCAGAAACATGCAGACAAATTTGCGTCTAATATTCCTCTTCAGGGTTGACGCATTCTCTGAAGCTCAGTATAAATGAGAAGCAATGTTTTGTTGATTAGGGGAAACATGAATTTTTTTCCTATGTTTTGTATATTTAAGTATACATTAAAGTGAGTCATGATTTGCAAGATTAAAGAAATAATGGATGATACAAAAAAATAAAAAGGCAGTGTAGAAGTAATAAAAAGCAGAAAAATAAACATGTAAAATTTCCAGGGAAGAGAGAGAGAGAGAGAGAGAGAGAGAGAGAGAGAGGGGGGGGGGGGTGGGGGAGCCCTCAGCTGCTTGTCCTCTTTTACTCCTTGTGTCTTTTATTTTTCTTCTTTTTCCTTGGCTCGACAGTTGGTCTCTATCCCGTCCCAGAAACACGAATGCTTTGTGTGTCCTGTGTGTATTTTGTCACCGATAGTGCACATAAATCTCATTTTTTTTTTCTCGAATAGAGTTCATGTCAAAATGGATGTTGTTACAAACGTAATATTTTTGTTTGAGTGAGCTTTTTCCTGGTCATTGTTTTTACTTTTTAAGATTACAGGCCCAAAATTGACTTTAATTTCCCCCTCCCCCCTCCCCCCTACCCTGCCCCTTATTTTATTTTGTTTGTTCAAGTATGAATACACAGTTATCTACTTAAGATTTTGCTGGTGCACATGTTAATACATAGTCATCTACTGAAGACTTTACTGACAGTACACATCAATACACCTTGTCCTCTAGTGAAGATTTGGCTGGTGCACATATTGATACACAGTTATTTACATTGTAAGATTTTGCTGGTTCACATTAATGCAGAGACATATATACTTTAGATATCACTAGTGCACATATCAATACACAGTCGTCTACTTAAGATGTGAAATTAGTAAATGCACTTGTACATGTACAACTGTGCTAGAAACCGTATGAAGAATCGTGTGTGCATGAATGCATTGACATGTGGATAGCACAAACCACATACGTAGGGGTATGGCGACAATTGTACATGTGTAGTATGCAGTATTCACTGCTCATAAGTGTACTGAGCCGTACACATATTGACTGTTTACAAGCATACTGTGCCGTTTGCAGGACATTGAGTGTTTACATACAAACTGGGCCATATTCACTGTTCATAAACACCCTGTGCTGCATGCAGTACAGTGTATATTCACTGTTTATCAACATGCAGTCAACATAAATGTATATAACATGCGCAGGTTATACTATGTATGGGTTTGCAGCGCTTTTTTTCTGTGCTATTCAACACACGTTTGAATGCCCTAGTGAACTTGATTCTGGTCATAGTGAGACTCTGTACAATCCATACACATGACATTCATAGTGCATATTTTCTGTGGGCCTGCCTTGCTGTTTTTTTTAGTGTAATGCTATATACAACAAGGAGGAAAGCCCTAGTGTGCTGTTGAGTTTCAGCAGTGAGACGAGACTGTTATGTCATTATGCATTATGTTCACAATCTATATTTTCCATGTGGCCTGTCTTGCCATTTTAGTGCTGTTCACCATAGAGGTATTGAGTACTCTAGTGTTGCTTATTTTGATGAGATGAGGTGCATTTTCACAGTGAGATTTGAATATGATAGTTTCAACCTCAGTCAAAATCTCAATTTTTTTGTGTGTGAATGCAAAAATTTCACTAAGTAGTGAAATCTGGACTGAGGTGAAAATCTCACTAATAGTGTTATTTTGGGGATGGGATCTTTGAGGAATGTGCACTTTTACATCCTGATGCCTTCTGGTTAGTGGGATTTCAATGAATATGTGTATATTTTTGTGTTAATTTGTATGAAAAATATAGATACGCCTGAAAAATGAGTGAGATTTCGACCTCAATTAGGATCTGACTAATACTTGTGTGTGAATGCCATTAGTACGACTGTGTGTCAAGTACATATAATAAAAATACATTCACAGAGTGTATTTTCTATGGGCCTGTCTTGCCATTTTCATTGCTGTTCATAACTGTATTGAATGAATGCATTAGTATGCTGTTTTCGGGGTGGATAAGACTGTGTACTATCAACATGTATTACATTCTGTGCATATCATCCCTTCGGCCTCTCACGCTTGTCTCTCGGTATTACTCAGCCAGAATTGGATGGCACCAGTGTTGTTGTTTTTCTGATGGAGAACGAGCCTATAGCCCCTTTCATACACCAGAATACTGCAGTATAATCAATGCATGTTGGTAAGCAAGTGTCCAGTGAGCCTCTTAAAACACTGTTCACATGTACACAGTTTATGTATACTGAAAGAGCCGTATTATCGTGTTATTTGGATACGGTCGACTCTTCCTCACACCCCTAGCTAGAGCAAACACGTAATGATGATGTTCCGTAAAGCAATATACACTACAGCTCAAAGGAATGGGCATAGGGAAAGTGAAAGGGAAGAAAGGAAAGGAGCCACAGTTTTAACCGTGGTATATTTTGTGCAGTTCAGCAGTCCCCTTTCTCTATGCCAATTCCTTTGAGCTGGAGTGTAAGCATTGCTGTTTTGCAATCGCATGCTAGAGTGTGATGCATAAGCCTCAACGTCAAAGGCTATTTTGCCTGTCGCAATATTGCAGTATTTTTCCTATATCTCGAATTTCAATTAGTCTGTCTCATCAGTGCCATTCTCACTGGGCTTAAAAAAAATTGCGAAGTTAGAAAATCACGAAGTTAGGGGGAGAGTTGCCTAACAACCATACCAAAATCCAGATGGTACTATTGTCCCTGCCCCTTAACTTCGTGATTTGTTTAACTTCACAATTTTTTAAGCCCGATGAGAATGGCACTATAGTGTCCTACTGCTATCCATAGCAAAACGGAATGCCCTAGTGTTGTTGCTGTAGTTGTGTCAGCCACTCTTGGTAATTAGATTGGCTACAATTTACTGGACACAGTCTAATCCATGAATACTTTTTGCAGACTGACGTACATCTGGCTGGGAAGAGAAAGCCCCATTGTATTGAATGAAGAAGACTCAGTTGAGGATGGCATTGCATCAGTGATGCTGAATGCATTATTGATAGATTTGCCCTTGGCTTTGATGTACATGCCTTAATGCCCTCAGGGGCTGGAAACACTGAGTAGAAACTCGTGGTAATTGTTTTTTTCATGGTGAGTGCATACTGCAGCATTTGTTTGTGCAAATGATAATGATTGCACCATTCTATAAATTAATGCACTGTTGCTTTACTCTCTCAATCCCATAGGAAACACTTGCATAGTCAGAGAGAGACAGAGAGACAGACAGAGAGAGGGAGAGAGAGAGCTCTAGAGAGAGAGAGAGAGAGAAAGATCTATATTTAGATGTATAGAAAGATAGATGATCGATAGAGATTGAGAGACGGATGTATTATAGAGATAGAGAGAGAGACGGGGGGGGGGAAGAGAGAGAGGTAGATAGATAGAGAGAGAGAGAGAGAGAGAGAGAGAGAGAGAGAGAGAGAGGAAGAGAGAGAGAGAGAAAGGGAGCAAGAGAGTGAGAGAGCTAGAGAGAGAGATAGATAGATAGAGAGAGCAAATGAGTGAGAGAGCGAAAGGGTGGGAGGCTATAACCTACATGTACTTAAAATGATTGTAACATGGAGCTTTTTAGTGGATGAAAGCAACCCTGTATGTGATACTAGTACATGTCTATGCGATAGATATGATCAGCGCCATATTGCAAATTGCATATATAAGATTGAGAGGCCTGGAGCAAGCTGGACAACCCCTGTGGTGTAACAATGGTGGGGAGTCGCGTGTCAGATTTTGTGGAGTAGGTGTTAATATCAAATAGAGGCAGAGCTGGGGGAATTCAAGCAGCGAGGGACTGTGCATGTAATTATTTAGTTTGTCAGGAGGAGATGGAGAGAGAGAGAGAGAGAGAGAGAGAGAGAGAGAGAGAGAGAGAGAGAGAGAAGGAGAGAGAGAGAGAGATATATTATAGGGGGAGAGAAAGAGACCAGTGGAGGAATAGAAAATGTAGAAATAGGGAGAGGGAGAGGCATGAGAGAGAGAGAGAGAGAAACATAAACCGTGTTCATATACACCACCTATTCACAAACTAAGCCAAACATATGTGCCCAGTCTTGCGGATGCCTTACCAATACCTGCATGTACGAACAGGAGTCACTCAAATAATATGGTATTTTTGCTTTTTCCCTCTTTTCCAGCTATTATGCTGCCATTTTGCAGACAGAGACCTAGTAAAAAAACCCCCAAATATCGCAATAATTGATTCTTATTGTGTAAACAAAATAGCCATAAATTTTGGAGCTTGTGCATCACGTTCTAGCATGTGATTTGCTTATAATAGCGCTCATATTGCTTAGCCTAATATGCCATCATCGCATATATTTACTCTAAGTAGGAATTAGGGGTGAGAGTCTGCTGTATTCAAAATGCTGCAATATTACAACTTTTTTTTGTGTACAGTGTGAATTAGGCTCACTGGAAATTTGACAAAGATATGCTTCAGTATTGCAGCACTATATGGTTGAAGAACAGGGATAGATTAAACGTGGAGAGATACCCAGGGAGACAAAGAGGGTGAGGATACCAAAGACATCTGGAGATATGATGGGGGGGGGGGGGGGGGGAGGGATAGTCATGGTAGAGGTATGAATATTTAGGCATGATAGGGGGATAATATATAAGATTTCTTTAGGCCCCCTCCAAAAAAAAAAAAAAAAAAATAGAGAAAGGTATCACATGAGTAAAATTGAGTGATTATCTCGTAGGTTTAGGATTCGGGAGAAAGGGATTAAGTGAGAGAACAATACTAAGAATGGAGAGAGACACTGAGACACAGAGAAACAAATGAAAAGGTAGAGAGAAAGTGTGTGTGTCTGAGGATATCTGTGTATGTTTGTAACTGTTAGAGATAGAGAGAGAGAGAGAGAGAGAGAAGAAGAAGAGAGAGAGAGAGAGAGAGAGAGAGAGAGAGAGAGAGAGAGAGAGAGAGAGAAAATGAGAGATGAACAGAGGAGAGAAATAGATGAAGAGACAGTGAAGAAAAGAGAGAGTGAAATAAAGAGAGAGATGGAGAGAAAGTGATGAAGAGGGAGAGAGAGAGAGAGAGAGAGAGGGAGAGAGAGAGAGAGAGAGAGAGAGAGAGAGAGAGAGAGAGAGCATGCGCATCCTAGCAAGCGTAACAGTAGCAGCATGTTAGGATTGGAAAGATGGAGATGTACAAAGAGACTTTCGGGCGAGGGTGAACAAACTTTTCTCCTCGCTCGTTTTTCGGATCACGTTATCGTACGTTAGTCTTGCGAGAGAACCCTTTTGCTCCGTCATTACTACTGCTAATCACGATCCATGTTTTTTTTTATTGCTCTGGGTGCTAACAAGGGTGCCAGCTGGGAGAAGAGATAGAGGCTTGTCTCTTGCACATTTTGGTGGAAAAGAACATTGATTTAGATGTACATGTATCTATCTACCTGTATCTATCTATCAATCTATCTATCTATCTATCTATCTCTCTATCTATCTATCTATCTATCTATCTATCTATCTATCGATCCATCTATCTATCTATCTATCTATCTATCTATCTATCTATCTATCTATCTATCTATCTATCTATCTATCTATCTAGCCTATTTCTCTCCACTGCTGAAGGCCTCCTCATTTTTCCATTTTGATCTATCTTGTGCCATTTGTTTCCATGTCACACTACCATATTCTCTAATATCATCCATTCACCTCCTACTTTGCCTGCCTCTTCCTCTAGTGTTAAGTCCGGGAGTCCAGATATGTACATATTATTTTTTGAATGAGTTATGGGACATGCCTGTATGTTATGTTGATTCAAGGTGTAATGCAAATGAACGATATCAAAACAATTGATATGTAAATTTTATTATTCAAATGAGATGTGTGACGTGCCTGAACTACCTGCATATTAGTTCAGGGTGTTACATAAACACACTATTTCAGCGAGGATGTTTTTGTGCTTAATTTTTATATCTGGTATTGATGAAGATTTTACTTACAAAGCGCTCCTCTTGCATTGTATTTCATGTTACTTGTTTACAAACTATAACAGTGAGCAGTACAGTATGGGTATTATTATTATGCCCTGTGTCCTCACAAAAAAATAATCATAGAGCTTTACCGAGATGGTATAGCTATACCTTTTCAGTAGAGCTATGTGATGAAAATCTGTGTATGGTAGAACGGTATAAAGAATCATGATTAAATGTGTGTGTAGACGTGGAGCTGCTCGCGCAAAAGAAGACCTGATTCAATAAACTCAAATGATTGCCTGCTCACTGAAGACAGGCAGCCAGCATCCAACAACAACATGCGCAGTAGCAACCTGCGTTAACAACTTTTCTTCCTTAAGTTTTAGTATAGTATTTTTGGGGTCGACCCTTTGTTCCCCATTAATGATGATTCTTTATACAACATTTTTTATAGAGTTTGGTATAAACTTTATTGTGTATGGACTCGCAGATGTTCATTATGTTTATCTGATTCTGTGCATGTTTGTGGGCATGAAGTGTGTATGTGATCAGAAAAGGAGAAATAAATAAAACAAAGAGGTAGAGAGAGAGAGAGAGAGAGAGAGACAGACAGACAGAGAGAGAGAGGTTGGGGAATTGTAGTATTGTTTTTCATGAGTGAGACAGAAACATAATATAAGGGCGAATCAAAACAAGAACATAATGAAATTAGAGACAAGAAGAAAAGAAGAACAATGAGAAAAAGGGAGAGGGAAAGAGACTGAGAAAATAACAAGTTATTTGAGAAGAAATAAGAGGGAGAGGGGGGGGGGTGGGGGGAGAGAGAGAGAGAGAGAGACACCGCGTTCACACGGTCCCCCTTGTCGCGGGGTTTCCCCCGCGATGCGGGGTTTCCCCCTCGAACTCTCTCGTGTGAACGGTCGGGGAGAGAAGTCCCCTCTCCCCCTCGACGGCTGAGGGGTTCGGGGGAGAGTTTTGGAGGGGAGAGCGACCTTGGACGCGAAATTGATAGCGCACAGCTGTTTTCACTGAATGTGCGCATGCGCGAAATGCCGATCGGTAGAACAACTACTACCGCCGTGTCACATCGTGGGTTCCACAAGTAACGTAAACATTCGCTCGTGTACATATGTACATGTATACATGTATACAAGTACTGTACTACTGTGCGTGCATATAACCTGCATGCTGAATTGCATTGTTAATCATGCATCCTACGTTCATCGACTTATTTTATCGTGGCTTTGGTAAACTATCTCATCTGTACGGTGCCGGTACTTTGTAGTAATTATTGTGAGCTGTATAATTTGTATAATCAATGTACATGAAATTCAAGAACAAAGAAAGAAAACTGGTTCCAACGTGAACGGACTCCAAAATCGTATAGACACGCATACGTACATAGCATGCATAAAACAAGCTGGCTCGAGCACTCGCGCGAGCTAGCTAGCTGTGCATGTTAGCGTAGTACGCACCGTGCCTAGGGCCTGGTGTACACATTTATAATAGCGATAAAATAGCAGACCGAAATTGGCGCGCAAAGTGCAGGCAGGGCACGCCGTTACAGGCGTTACAGCGCCGCGTACGGTGACCGTAGAATAGTCCTGTACACGATCGCCCTACGGATCGCCCCCGTGGAACGGGGGAAGTCGATACTCGTGTGGACGGTCGGTCGTAAAAAGATAAGTATCTCTCCTGACTGCCCCCGCGACTCGGGGGACCGTGTGAACGCGGGGAGAGAGAGAGAGAGAGAGAGAGAGAGATAGAGAGAGAGAGAGAGAGAGAGAGAGAGAGAGAGAGAGAGAGAAGAGAGAGAGATAAAACAGAAAGATAATATTATTCTCCAACAGCTCATAATAGGAACTGCTATTGTAAAAAGGTGGTAACAGATCATACAATTAAAAGTCAGCTGGTATTTGTAAATGTGACCCACTGCATCACAAGGAGGAAGTATAACCATAATAGGTTTTATTCAAGCATGTCATGTGATTTGTCAGTAATTATGCTTGTCTCAGTCTTCTGTAAGATCTGTATTAGGAATACAGTGTTCAGCTCCTGTTTGGTCCTTGCCATATGTACAATAGCTTGTTTTATCCTTGCAGATTTTACCCTTCTTTCTTTGGTCACTACTCTGTATTTAGGCTTACTTTCTTCTTTTTTATTACTCCTTCTTATGCTCCTCCTCCCCCACCCCCATCTCTCTCTCTCCCTCTCTCCTTCCTCTGTTTCATTTGCATCTCCATATTCCTTGTATTATTCATGGACTTGTTTTTTGTTCTCATATTTGTTCTTCTCCCTGTCTTCATCCCCATCTTCTTATTACTAAATGCCTTCCCATCCCTTACCTTCCGATCCTTCACTTTCTTTATCAATGCCAGATCCAATTAATTGCTTCTTAATTTTAATAGACCATGCGTGGCAACTGGTACATTAATTAAAATGTTCATTAACACTGCGTGCATGTTCACGCATTGCACCAGCACCCAAAGTACCAAGCAGCGTACAAACTGTCTGAGCACAAAGACTAGGCCTAATACATCCGCCATCAGGAGAGAGTTTCCCAGGGTGAACCAACTTTGTCTCATGAATAATTCATGAGACAGGAGAAGCGAGGGAGCGATAGCAGGGACATGATATTGACGTTGGTTCGTGTGTTCTGTGTGCGACTCTCTTATGGACTCGCAGTGTCTGCATATGAAAGACATATTTGAATCAGTAAATGGCTGTTTTGTAGAGCACTTAATAAGTGGGAACGTTATAATCTACTTGTAAGGGCAGGAGCTAAATGTCAAACATGGAGCTATGAAACAAAAACACAGAACCACACTATTCATTCTACTGCCTTGGCTCTGTGTTGTCTATTCTGGATTTTGTTTTGTTATATTTTGAGGGCTGGATCAGCCTGCTTTATCCCACTTCTCCATCATGATTCAGTCTGCTTCAGTGAAAACATGACATGGGGCTCAGGGCAATACTGCCTTAGTATAACAAAGGGAAACAATTAACAAAGGAGACTTTTCTTGTAAATGAGCAAAATGTGTCTGCCACTTACATTGGCACCAGTGCAATGCCACATAATGTTCGATTGAATATCTCACAGCAAGATCAATATTTCTTTTCCAGATTTTTGACATAGGCAGGGAATGCTGGGTACAATCAAAGAATACCAATAAACCCAGATTTGAGTGATTTGTCACTTGCTTCCTTTTGTCAGAGTAGGGCAGAATAGGGCCCCTCTATTGCAAGAAAGAGCCCTCCAAAGTAACAAATAAGCCCCTGCAACATATTATATTCCATTCCCCCTTGAAGTATTTTTAACCCTTTTTGTGTCACGTGTGGCTCTTTTTTTAAATCAGATTTATTCAAATATTCTTTCTCCTTTTCCCTTGTATGTGTTTTGTGTGTGGCACGCATGCTTGTCCACGTGCACTTGTGTACATGCAGTGTTTTCGTGTGTGTGTGTGTGCGCACATGTGATTGTAAATATCCAAAAGCCTGGAATGGAGGCTAGAGTGTACACATGTTCAGTCAGAAAATGTATGGCAAAGACAAAGCACCGAGAGGAAAGTGACAAATTGTCTAAAACCTAATCTAGCATGTGCAAACATGCCACTGCTCTTGAGAGTGATTTATCACAATGTACAGTACTTGGAAGCCTTAACTACGTCAGACCAGGAAGAAATATATATTCTGTGTAAGATAAAAAGAAAAGATTACCCTAACTGAAAAATAAAAAGTGGCTTTCGCAAGTACAGTTTAACTCCCCCCTTCCCCAATCCATAGTAAAAAAACTTGATTGTTGCAGAACACTAAGCCCACCAATACTTACAACTGTACTAGTTGTACTGTACTAGGATACCAAAACATTCGGACATCTTATAAGAATGGTTAATATTGTGTTAACATGTATTTCACATTTGAAAGGAAAAACACAATACATCATCAACAGCACTGCTTACTTATAATGTCATTATGATATGTTGTAATATGAATCACATATATACTAAATAAATATTATCAACATAATTAGCTTGAAGATGGAACGTAAATAAGCAAAAGGTTGAAAGAAACGTCTTGTATTATTATTATAAAAGTTCATCTGTATTGGTAATTCACCTGATATCTTTTTACTGATATCTGATCACAATACAAGCAATTATGAAAGTAAATACTTGGTATTGTGATCAAAACTCTAAAATAGATATCGTCTTGTAATAATATTGATAATGTTACAAATTTATCTATTTGCTATAAGATTTGAAAGAGTGAGCATAAATCAGGCTGAAGTTGAGCTGCTGGTCATGCTATTTTAAGCCCCCCTCATTGCCGTAAGTCCCCCTGTGCATTCATCAAGCTTGTTTGCTATCTGTGGAGAGCAGCACGGTTAATCAATCAGCAAAGAAAGACTGTGTCCTGGAATGAAGTGGGGAGACTACTAGTAGTTCCCAGGCATACTTAGAGATACTTTCTCTCTTTAGAAGAGAGAGAGGAAGTGGACTAGGGAAGGAAGGGGGTGGAGTGTCACCCCCCCCCCTCTCTCTACCCTCTCCAATTGCTGTTAAGTATACCAATTTATCAGGGTTTGATATATCTCTCTTATACCCAAAGATTACACAACATATTGCATAACATTTGCAAAATCTGCAGAATTTATTTATGTCATTAATATTCTATTTTTAATATTATCTGCTTCATTTTTCTTATTACATTATTTGATCCTCCTTTTTTTTTTTGCTTCTGGTATTTTATTAGGATTTGGCATTTCTCTTTTGAACTAACAGGAAAATTACACATTCAACAATTTGAAGAATATGTTTAATGTATAAGGAATGAACATTTCTTGAATATTTTTGTCTTACACTGTATTTTGTTTCAGCGTTTGAACTCTCCTACCTTGCTTCTAGCAGTATTCATGATACCCCATTGCTCTCTGGTGCTAGCATGATAATGACATGACATTGTACACTCTTTGCCAAATCATTTTCAATGAAATTGACATTTATGGAATATTTTTTGTCTTCTCTGGTTTAATTTGCATTTCTTTTTCACCTTGCTTCTTGCAATGTTTCAAAATTTAATATTCTCTCTTGAGCTTAGGGGCAAACAAAATAAAGTTATATAATATTTGCCAAATATGTATTATAATCTGATTAGTATTTGCCAAAATTGTATTCTAATTTTGATGTCATAAATGTAATCCTGGATATAGTCTTCTGGTTTCATTATTATTGTGTTTTTTGCTCTTTCTAGTTGGTTGCTGTATTGATACTATTGATCTATTGTCTTGTCTTGGCTGCTCCTTCCGTGTGCATTTCAAGGGATTTACAGTTCACTGATCATCATATACCCTTCATTCTTTATTCTTCATTTTACTCACAAACGAGCAGACAAACTCACAGAGACAACATACAAAATAGGCCCTGCACATAACCATTTACAGAACACAACTTGCGTGTACACATCTAGTACTTACTGAAATAACCTTCCTGCTGTGCCGCATCTATTTCAAAACATGTATAATCTTTTAAGCTCCCTTCTTCGTATTTCTGTGACAATCGAGCAGATTATGCAATATCCTGACAATTATCCTCCTCCCCCCTCCCCCCCCCCCCAAAAAAAAAAAAAAATCTTGACTGATAGACGTGATAGTTATACAGTTGAGTGATTTTTGATCCTTGTTCTAATGTTTGAATGAGATAATTTATTTAGTCTGAAACTCTGAATAGAGTGAGAGAGATAAAGGGAGGTGGGGAGAGAGAGAGAGAGAGAGATAAAGTATATTTTTTGTGTCTGTGTGCCAGTGTTTTTGAATATGTATGTGATAGTCAGAGAGAGAGAGAGAGAGAGAGAGAGAGAGAGAGGGGGGGGGGGAAGAGGGAGAGAGAGGGAGAGAGAGGGAGAGAGAGAGAGAACAAAGAAAGGGAGAGAGAGATAGAGAGAGAGAGTGAGAGAGAGAGAGAGAGAGAGAGAGACAGACAGACAGACAGACAGACAGAGAGACAGAGAGAGAGAGAGAAGGACAGAGAGAGAGAGAGACAGACAGACAGACAGAGAGACAGAGAGAGAGACAGACAGACAGACAGACAGAGAGGAGAAAGGTTTCTACAAATCTTCTTGAGACTACCGATATATCCAGGCTGACCATAGCTTACTTGTAGAGAGATTGGTTGAGGCAAAGGGTGAGTGAGAGAGATATAAAATGGAGATAGAGCTTGACATTAAGTGAACATACTTCTACATATCCAATGATTAATTATTAAGTTAAGAAACATGTTTGTTCAATATACATGTATGTCTGCTCTCTGTTTCATAGTGGTATTAATTACTATAGCACTCAAATCAGAATTAATCATATTTGAGGTACACATTGTCACGCTTTGACTGTAAGGTTGAACAAACTTTTATCATCCAGTTGAACACACTTTTCTTACTCAGTTGCAGGCTTGTGATCAATGGTTTTGTAGATATGGCTACATAAGGAGTATGAATATTCTCTACATATCAAAATGTTTTGATTCTGCTGAGAGAGTGATATTCTGTTTGTATCCGCAGAAGACACAAAACTGAACACCATCATGGCATGTTATCTGCATAAATTGCTTTAATAACTCATTCAATTATAAAATAAACTATATTCATTTGATTTTACTTCATATAAGTATCACCTTTAAAAGCAATTTAACATCAGGGTCGACTTTCCCTGTAGCATAGAAAGTCACTTCTCACCCAAGGAGTCAGTGTGATGGTACATATACTGTATATGGTCCCTGCGTCACCTTACCAGTGGGATCACATCCCCTATGTAGGCAATACCAGAATGCTCCACCGCCAAAGGACGAGCGTGACGCTCATGAATAAACAAAGTGTTGTAGCAGCAGGGAGAAAATTAAAAATTAATTTGCTTATGTGGGGTTTGAGGGGGGGGGGGGGGGGCTACTTTTCAAGGCTGGTGCCATGAAACAAATACCTTCAAATGTGTTATGTAAATACTAAGATGAGGTAAAATGATATGATGCATGGGCTGTTTTTGTATGAAAAAACACCTTGAAACATGTATGCGTAATACCTACTGTGGATGAGGTAAAATGATTTTATACAGGGGCTGTATTTGAATAAAAATCACCTTGTAACCTTTAATTAAAAATGAGTAAAACACGATTTTTCGTCCCCAAAATGCTTTAAAGAGCCCTGGAAAATGTTACAAGAGCCCCCCTCCAAATTCTCATCAAGACAATGTAAAATTGTAGCCAAATGGCTAATGTGATCAAAAAGTAGCCCCCCCCCCCAATTTTTAATTAACATTTTCCCTAGAAGGAGCATTAAAATAGATTGTTTAAAATATTCATCTAAGGCCTAATTGAAAATATGTGATTCAAAATCTAACAAATATATATTCAATAATGTTAAGTTATGAAGTAAAAGAAAAATCAGGATGCACATGAACAAGTTAAGACCAAAGAAGAGGAGGAGAAGAGGTAGAAGAAGAAAAGCTATCAATTGATCCAGTAGCTTACAACAATCCCTAACTGCAGTTTCTTTCATCAATTTGATTAATGGCATAAGCACACAGATCACTGTCAATATGTTTACCTATGATGTTACGTACACAGCTATTCTGAGTGGTAGGTAATTGCGAAATGCAAACATTTAGTAGTAGGTGAGATGTTCTGAATCTAATTGTAAAGTGATTTCCACAGAATAAACAGTGATATTCTTTCCCTAGCTCCCTCTCAGTTTTTTTTTCTCTCTCTCACTCTCTCTCTCTCACACACACACTCTCTCTCTCTTTCTCTCTTTTTCTCTCTCTCTCTTCCCCACTCTCTCTCCTTCTCTTGCTCTTCTTTTTCCCTGTTCATGTTCTCTATCCCCTGCTCTCCCTCTCATTCTTTGTATCTACATTAGTACTCTCTTTGCTCCTTTCTCTATCTTTCTCCCTCTTCCTCTGTCTTCTTCCATCTCTTTCTTCTCTCTCCTATTCCTCCTTCTCTCTCTTTCTCTCTATTGTACTCCCTCTTTCTCTCTTCCCCCTATCTCGCTCTATATACCTATTTCTGTCTCCTCTCTCATATTTTCTCATTCCCCCTCTCCTCTCTTTCTTTCTTTCTTCCTTTTCTCCTCCTTTCCTTCTCTCTCTGTTATCCTGATGACAAACTGTAGATAATACAAGATTTTCTTTTCAAGTATTTCTTTTCGTCCCTATTGAAAGAACATAACATGCACATACTTTAACATCCTGTAAATACGTAGATTTTGATAACAGAAAAACATGAAAGAATCAAATAAGTGAAAGCTTGACAAATATCCATTAAATGAGAACAGAGTTGTGAATTTTTTAAGTTGTAATTGTATGACGTCTTTTGCAAGCTACTCTGCTGTAAGTTGTGTACTTATTTTTTTTTTTAAATTTCAATTTTTTTTAGAAGGATCATTTCACCTTAACATTTAATCCCTTGCTCAATTAGATTTTCAGGCATCGTGAACCATGATGCAGTTAGGATGTTGAAAACATGGACCTTCAGTAACCAAAAGGAGTAAACCTAACCCTGGACTTTCCCTTAAAACTTAAAACTGTGCATACTATGTGCAAACCTGTTTATTCACTTGTCATTTTAACAAGATTTCTTTATAAAAGGGTAATTTGGCTAGGCCCCAAGCGCCCCGTTCAAATAGGAGTGGACTATAGCACTCTTACATTAAAATACTTACTAAATACATTTAAATGAATGATTAAATTCATATTGCTTCTAATTCTCTCTCCCTTCCAGATCTTGATAACCGGAAGTCTCCAGGCCAGGTGTCTCCAGCCGGCTCTAGCCCCAGGTCAGTGCTCAAGATGGCCGAAGCCCAGACCCCAGACACCCAGAAGCTGACCAACCTCCCCAGCCGGCCACCGGTCAAGCTAGAGTGTGTGGACATCACCTATAGCATCCAGGAAGGCAGTTGCTGCAAGAGAAAGAAAGGTGGGTCAGTGAAAAGATTGCCAGGGGCGCAGGAAGATTTAGCTCCTGTGATTCCAAAGATGCCCCCCTTGAAAACAAAAGTGCCCCTGTGAAATTCTCCCTATCACATATAGCTCTCCAAATCTGAACGTGTGTGGTGCTCTAATTTTTTTACCTTTAACTCTTGGGATATGAACTTCTGGTTCACTGACATTCTATTGCCATTATCTTGCTTGTGTTATTTCATTCTTTCATTAGTCCATCCATAATCAATGATGAGGTAGGCAAAAACATTGCCGAGAGTGATTGGTGGTATTTTTTTCAAGTCCTTCGTCCATGTAACAACCCTTCCATTTTAATATTACGAGGTTTATGGGAGTCGAAATGACAGATTCTGTGTGTTATTGCTTGAATTGAATATGTAAATGTCTCAAAACAGGAATCAGCAGTAAGTATACCCTAAGGATAAAATGTATGAAATTTCACAGTCATAGCTTGTCAAACATTTTCTGGAAAAGTGAAAAATCTGTTGTGTTTGCATCTGAGACGCAGTGTCCATAGTTTACATTCATCTACTGTATTGTAGCAAGCATCTGTGCAGTGGCCCTCGCACACACTGCTTGTATTACTCCAGACAATCACTTACCTCTGTGCAAACCATTCGGAGTGGAGAACCGTGATGTGTGGCCTCGGTCTCTAGGCTACAGAACTGCAAAAGTTTAGGACGACCCGTCCGGAAACCTGGAAATCTTGTGATCTCTTTATTTTCATTCAAAGACAGTACGAGCTCCATTAGTGGGAGGGAAGTTCATCTGTTCCTCTGTCTCTAGGCTACAGAACTGCAAAAGTTTAGGACGACCCGTCAGAAACCTCCTGGAAATCTTGTGATCTCTTTATTTTCATTCAAAGTCTGTACGAGCTCCATCAGTGGGAGGGAAGTTTTAACAAACTTTGTTTTTTTTACCTGGAAAGGACTACCCTGTCTTAAATTGATATTCATTGATTTTAAATACGGTTGAATTTGATATCATTGTAAAGTTTATGACTTAATGATCATTATAACGCTAATCCCAAACTTTAAAACAAACCAGGAGCTCAGAAATATCCAAACAAAAACTACTCAAATTCCCTCTCGAAATCTGTCCAATTTACGTCCCGTAAAATAGGCCACAATGCATGACGTAACTGAATGTCCATGATTTCATTTGACAATCGGTCACGTGCAGCTTTCGTGTACGTACCGAACAGCAATTACTTTTCGCGAACTGAACTATTTTTTAGACTTCAACAATGAGTTGGACCTCGATTTAGATTTTGAAATCGACAATTTTGAAGAAGAACTTGTAGACGAGAGTATTAGCTCTAGTACTGGACCAGATAGTGAAATCGATGAAGGTGAAGTGGGAGATTTTGATGATGAATCAAACGCTCCTCAGGCTCGAGCTGCGAGTACAAATGGTGTTGTTACGGACGCTGTAGAGATTGCTTACCGGCATGAACCAGAACCAGAACTTCCATGTTGATCTCGATCTACAAATGGAAAACTACCGGGATGCTAGGCCAAGGGGCAACCAGGATCATGCCAGGCTTGATCCAAACAGCACCGAAAATTGGTATGTGGTTGAAATGATTTAGACTAGAGGGTATTTATTTTTTCCAAAACTTAGTGCGCGAGTTTGCAATAACCGTGGGCCCGATCCGTGCAGTAGCTCAGCGTAGCCGTAGCAGTACGCGCTATTAAAGTCGAGCTAGCTACCGGTCGGCCGGGACGAAACAGAAAAAAGAACAGGACTCGATTGTTCTGTCAACAATCCTGATGAAATTGTATAAGATTAAAACTACGATGCAGACATGTACATGTACTACGATACCGTTCATGTTGACAAACCAGTTTATATTTCGCGCAATAAGAGACCACAAGTATAGTACACAATGTACATACATGCAAAAGTTGTTGTCAGTTGATTGTCTTTCCCTAATTTCCCTTGCGAGCAGAAATATCGAACGATGAGCAGAGAGTTGATGAAAGGAAAATGCGCAATACCCATACATGTGTACGTGAGCGATCGCGAGCATGCATTGTAATCATGGAATGCGAATGCACCTGTAAGGCTATACCGTACGATATGCAGTCGCGATATGCATGGGCTATAATGACGTACGCGCGTGTGCATAATCGTACTGCAGTATGTATGACGTTGAACGTCAACAAATCTTTCGAGAAAAATATAAATGGGTCTATAGAGTGTTTGACATCTAGATTATATTATCTCAAGTCTTCTATCAACATTATTTGAGATATATGTAAGCCTTAATTGAAAGGTCGTTAGAAGGCATAACCTCTACAAAACGTACAAGTGCAAGAAAACTAACTTTTCCGAACGACAGCTCGTATTAAATTCAGTAGACTCGACTTCGTATTTCAATGTAAAACCTCCCGATAAAGGTCAGAATATTTTCATTTTTCTTACTTTATTATTGATGAGATTATTTTTCTTAGATTTGTGCAAGACTTACTCAAATGTTACTAACAAGAAAAATCTAAAAGACAGTGAAATATAGCCTTAAATGGTATATTTAGTCAGGACGATATAGCTCGCTATACGTATAAAACACGTAATGTAGCGGCTGGAGATGGCTAACGTGCCCATTCACCTTACGTCATCAAAAATCGCTCTTTTCGCGGACGGCAAACGGCAGGGTTCGTAGCATTATGAGATGCGTTACAAAAACTGTTTTGATTTCTTTTGTGTTATTTTATAAGCGAAATAATGAATAAATTTGACTTCTACACACTTTCAGCTTTCCATTGATATATGGATCGCTATATTTTTGGATTTTCTATGAATATCAACTTTAAATGCACAGGGTGTTGATTTTGTAAGATAGGCCTTGTAAAGTACTGCTAGTTTTTTTAACAAAACAGTTTAACTAATAACTACTTTGTAGAAAATAATGAAATATTAGGTAACACCATTATTTCTTTGTCAAAAAAAAAACAATAGAAAAGGGGAATTTATGGAATTATACAGCACTTAACACTGGGCAGAGCATCTTGCATGTGTCGTTACAAAATTAAAACTTAAAAAACATGGATTTTGTATTCTTTGACAGCTTTTCATCAAATTTTAATTGATATGTTGTTTTCATTTTTCTGCTTAAATTAATACCAATTTAACAGCAAGGTGGAATTTTCCATTAATTTGTTTTCTCTGTCAGTTTCACATCTTACAAACAGTTTGTATGTCCTTGGGATTCATGCTTTATTTCACAGATTTTTATTGCCAGAGGGATACAATGCCTAACGTGCATTGATCCATGTACCCTTTGTGCAATAAAGCCTTCATCATTAATTCCACAATGCAGTGCACCTCATACATGCAGTTTTCATTGTTCGTATACAATATTTGTAACAATGAACCTGTTGTATGAACCAATTGACATGCATTTCATTTACCAGTAATGAAAATGATAAAGATGGACTGATCACATATAGTGCATTGAGGAAATTGACTTGTGTACTGGAAATATGCTGTGTTTCAAAAGTTTGTTGAACTTCTAGTCCACTCAGATGCTGTTGTGCAACCATACAAAAAAAAAATACTTGGGAAGAAGAATAGGCATTCAATTTATTCTCACGTCAAGGCTGTGGACATTTTTTTTTACCGCTTGTCTCACGACTACAACTGCTTTTCATACTGAATACCCAAACACATACACTAGACATTCTTGTGTTATGTTTGTGACATAGTGAGAAAGAGAATGAGAGGTTAGCTTGATTCTTGTTTGATCTGACTTAGTTGTAATTGCCATGCAAGACAAAAATCACAGCTTAGAGCTGAGACTAGGATTACTGTGAAATGTAATCTGAGTCATGTCCAGAACTTACCCAGGATGTGGTTTTATAGGTTATTCATTCTTATGTAAAGGATTATACTTTACATAGGAGAGAGAGAGAGAGAGAGAGTGTGTGTGTGTATGTGTGTACATGTGTGTGTGTGTTTGTGTGTGTGTGTGTGTGTGAGAGAGAGAGTGAGAGAGAGGGACAGACAGACATACAGAGAGAGATAGAGGCAGAGATAGAAAGACGGAGAGAGACAGAGAGAGACACGGAGAAAGGGAGAGACAGAGAGAGACAGAGAGAAACAGGCAGAGATAGATAGTGAGAGAAAGAGAGAGTGTGTGAGAGAGAAAGAGAGAGGGAGATATAGAGAGAAGTGAAGAGTGACACAGACAGAGATACAAATACAGAGAGAGAGAGAGAGAGAGAGAGAGAGAGAGAGAGAGAGAAATGGCAAAAGAGGAAAGTTTGGATCTAGAGAAAAAATGAAGATAAAGAGAAAGAGAGAGTTCTAGTGACAGAGAAAGGGGGCTGAAAGGAACATATATAGTTCAATTATTTTATCATGTCTTTATTTTGAAGTAACCATTTAATGCCTTCAATATTAAGTGATATTTTCACTTCCACAATTTTATTTTTCTGTCCAAATTGAAAGGAAATGTCCAACTAGAGCCATATTCATGAAACCTTACCTAGCCTAGGTAATTACTGAAGTGCATTCCACTAGATACATGTTAAGTAACTTACTAGTTAGAAAGTTTTCATGAACATTGCTCAGACCTATACCTCTCTAGTTACTGTAAAGCTCAAAACTTTGGATCGGTTGGTATGTTAGTAACTGCCAAGATTGCTTATAAAAAACACTCATTAAAGTTATAATGGGCAGCATTTTGTTGACACGGAAGGGATTACCGCTTGATATGCCTCTGTCGCATGTTTCAGCAGTAGATTACACAACAGCTCTTTTTCTGGCACCGAGGCAGTCCAGAGAACATTGTTTTACGTTCTCCCACGCCAAGTACAACAACATCAGGAATCAGGAAGCAGCTATTACTACCTGAAATGATTACTCGTGGACAATTTCTCAAGCCCCCTTCCAATGAAAAATAGCACTCTCAATCTAGGAGATATGTCCTTATGTCGAAACCATGCTGTCACAGTAAGTTTAATTACATGTATCTGATCAAAAGCTATTAAAGACAGGGAGCCCTTTTGCAGGTCTAAAATAAATATTAATTTGTAAATACCACGGAAAATGGACAAATTATAAATAAGAAGTTTCCTCCCAATGATAAAACTGGAAACTGACTCTGAGTGGAATTATATTGATTGCTAGATCTCAATTCAATTAAATTGAATTCATTTATTCATTTCATTTCGAGTAGATTTGGGCGGGTCATCCAAACCTTGAGCATAGAGACTCCCGGAGACCTAGCTAGCCTCCAGAGGTGCATCTTCATTGGCCCGATCAGATGAAATAGCGAGCTAGTTTGCTGATCGCGTCTTCATTAGCTCGAAACTTGGGATACGTAAGCTCGAAACTATGGATACATAAATTATCTCGATGTTCGCACATACACAGTGTGCGATGGGAATAGGCCATGACTGCATGGCTTTGGTTGTGAGCTCGCAAAAAACTTAATGCTGATGCATGCCGGGATTGAGAAAATTTCAGGCCAATGAAGACGCTCCGAGCTAGCTCCATCTAGCCCAAGATTTTTTGGGAAATTTTCTCGACCAAATAGCTAGCTACATGTATTTCGCCTGATCTGGCTAATGAAGATGCAAATAGCTAGCTATTTCGTGATCTGGCTAGCTAACCCGATCAGAACAAGCTAGCTATTTTGCCCACATAGGGCTTAATGAAGACACCCTTTACAAAGAAATATAGCCCTGACCAGATCCAGTTATTACTTGTATAACCCACGGACTAAAAACTACTGGTACTGCGTTTAAATACGTGTTATGTCTGCAACATAATTCAATTCTTAGAAGGGATTGAAGGCTATAATGTAACAATTAGCCTGGTTACTGCACAATTCTTAAAGGGAAAGTGCACCCTGAAAGTAAATTGGTTTTGATTATGAGGGTTTCACAAAATCTGCCAAAGGATGAAAAATTTATGATTGTTTTTATTTTGTGACGTCACTTGTGAGCTGCTCTGCCAAAAGTTATGTGCTGTGTGATTCCATAAATATCCCTTTTTTTCTATTTTTTCACGAAGAAATAAATCTCTTTCACAGAGGTGTGTGAAAACATGGGTCTGATAATGTTTGAAATGCACAGCTAAAATGGTTTGCATCCTTTTGAGAAAATGGAACATTTCTCTAAGAAAGTTCCACAAATGTGATCTTGAATGGTAGCAAAACAATTAAACTACTGATTGCACACATCAACCACAATAAGATGTAATAACAAAGTACTGAAAACGTGTTTTGGTAGCCGCATAGGCATATACCCAGTTTCCGTTTCTGAGTTGGGCATGTAAGAAGCGGGTATACCCTGTTCTAGAAGTAAATGGGTTAATGCGTTTTACGCTGTGGAGAACAGGAATCGTTGTTCTAGATATAAGCTCCTCTGTAATCTATAATATTGTTATTACATTATGAAGGTGCTGGATGAAATCATGAACTTCATTACTAGAGTGTTCCACAGACTACAGGAGGCCCTCAAGAATAAATACATAGATATTAAAGGGGCATACAACTGAGTTATTGTGGCGTGATATTGTTTTTCGAGGGCGTTGCAATAGGTATTGTGCCAATTTTGACTCATGATGACAGCCCTGTATTCATGTCGATATTTTGTTCAATCTTTGACCCATTCTTTACTGAGCCCTGGGCTAGCTTTTTCTACTCAGATACTGAGCAGCATGACTCCCCTGTAATCTGCTGTCCAGACAATAGAGAACTGGCTATGCATAAACGTCAAATTCCTTACTGGGCACATTTAAGCCACACCCCTTTGGTTACAGCAGACTGCAGTTCCATGCCAAATCTAGACAAACTTCTAGACCATGGTTCACAAAGTCAGAAATTCTAACCTTCAGCAAAAATGTTTTATGAAGTATAAAACATCAAGTACAAGATAAACCACAATAAGAAAATATATATTTTGGTCAATAATTACAAAAAACGTACTTACAATTCAACTCAGAAGAGTAACAATTGATTTGTTGTTTATCTCTGCCCCCTCCTCCTCGTCTTCTCCTTCAGAATGCAAGACGATCCTGAGCGGTCTGTCGGGCTGCTTCCTGCCTGGTGAGCTGATTGCCATCATGGGACCATCAGGAGCTGGCAAGTCATCCTTCATGAACGTCTTGGCTGGATACAAGTACGTCTTGTCCGTGTCTAATCAGGAGAGATATTTACTAGGCCCCCCCCCCCCATCCCTATTGGTCGCAAAATATGCCCAGTGAATATATGTAAAGAACAGTATGTGATTTGATTTGATTTGATTTATTTTTCCATAATAATCTTCAACAATAATATGCAATTGAATACAAGGAATTAACAAGGTATAAACAAATATATATCAGGACAGTTCATCTTGAACTGGGAAACAAAATGAATCGTACAAAGTATTATGGAGGGAAACCTAAAAAAGCTTAGCTTGTAAGGTATAGATTACCCATTGGTGACGTTAAAGACAGCAAGTCCCTTTTTCAGATCACCACAAAACCATCGAAACATTGGCAAAACATATAGAGAAGTGTTAGCAAGCTCTATATTCACAATTTGAAACTGATACGTAGTGTAAAATTCAAATAATGCACGTAAACAACGTCTGATAAATAGTCTTTGCCTCAGGCTCTTAGCAGTTTGTGTTGAAATAATTGCTTTATTGATTAATCTGTTTATTAAATTATAAAACGCATTATGAAAAAAAAATGTTCTATGGAAGGAATCATCTCCAAAGTTTGGTAGTTGCTCATAAAAGTAGGATTTCACACACGCATAATAATCACGTAGAGACTGTAACAAAGACTAATACTTTTTTCGAAGTACGAAAAAAGTCGGTTTGAAATTTAACGGCTAAAATTTTTTACATATATAGAAAGCTTCAACATGCTATATTCTTAGAAATGGTCTTGAATCACACTTTCTTCAATTTACGATCGTGATAGACGATTTCAAATTTTAAGCTTGCAAAAGGGACGGACAATCTTTAAGGCTAAAGGTATGGAAAATGAACATGATAATTTCAGAAAAATTTTCATTTTCCTTCTTAAAAGCAACTACATGCCTGTGATTACATACTATAAAATAAACTATATTGTGGTCTGAGATTTCTACAGCTGTCTACAGGATGATGATTACTTAGCTCCCACAACATGCTTAAGCCTCTGCATTAACAAAACAGGAATTATTGAAGGAAGGTTTAGCCCCTGCCCCTCCAACAATGCCTTAAAAGAGAACCGAAATATAAGACAGGAACTTCAGGGGTCATTTCATAAAACCTACCAATAATGGTAGGTTACCACTGCCTTCAGTGGTAACTACCATGGTAACACCGCTTATCAGCCAATCAAATACAAGATTCCCACAGAAGCAAAGAATACCATCAATGGTAAGTTTTATGAAATGGCCCTGGTGCTGAGAAGTCATCCTTCATGAATGTTTTGGAATGTCTTTGCAAGTAACCTCGCAAAATTAAGAATTTGAAAATTAATAAATCTAGCAACGTTTGACAGATTTTTTGTCAAACTTTCATTCATTTGTGTGTGTTTTTTTTTGCTTTAATTTAAACCAACTTAGCTTGAGGTTGGACTTTAATGTTGCAATTTCAAAGGGGAAACTGGAGTGTTTTTATCACACTAACCACTTGTTATTTGTAAATATGCAGACAAATTCATACAGAGACAAATTGGGTGAGTTCTTCCTCTTTCCCTGAGAGAATTATCGATCGACAGAAAATGATGCAAAGATCATTCCCATGGTTTCGATGGACAGCTAGTCATACACCTAGCCTGGCTCTCAGGGTATTAAACATGTTTTTCAATTCATCTCTTCAATAAAACAGAGTGGCTTCTGAAGTCTTATCACCACTCTGTATGCTTACATTCCAGCTCAAAGGAATTGGCATAGGGAAAGGAAAAGGAAGAAGGGGAAGGTGCCGGAGTTTTAAATCGTGGTATATTTTGTCTAGTTCAGCATGAAACATGGAGCATTTTAGGGTGAAGAATTGTGTTTCATGCTGAACTGGACAAAATATACCACGGTTTAAAACTGCGGCTCCTTCCCTCTCTTTCCTTTCCCTTTCCCTATGCCTATTCCTTTGAGCTATGGTGTAAAGACCCTTAGGACAAAATATGAAAAGAAGAGAATGTAGGAGTTACTAGGACTAGTCCTAAGCATACTAGACCCTTGTTGTACACTTTAATTAGATGATGACTCCTGGAAGTGAGGCCAGCATATATATTGCAGCCAATAGTTGATGAGCGAAAGTTTGTTTACCTCTAGTGCACAATGCCAGTCTCTTCTCCTAGGATCTCTTCATATGTGAGATCTACATTTCCCCTTATTAGCATTCTCTCTCTCCTCATTCTCCCATCCTCTCTCTCCTCATTCTCCCATCCTCTCTCTCTCTCCCTCTCTCTCTCCTCCTCACTCTCCCTCCCTCTCTCTCCCTCTCTCCCTCCCCCCTCTCTCTCTCTCCCTCTCTCTTTCTCTTCCCCTCTCACTATTTTTTTCTCCCTCTCTCTCCCCTCTCTCTCTCTCCTCCTCCTCACTCTCCGTCACTTTCTCTCTCCCTCTCTTTCTCTGTCTCTCTCTCTCTCTCTCTCTCTCTCTCTCTTACTCTCACTCTCTCTCTCTCATTCTCCCTCTCTCTTTCTCTCTCTCTTTGTCCTACTTCATTCTGGAAGTGTATGTCCTCCTAAAATACACTCTCTCCATGTAGCTCCTGCTCTGTCTTTTCCTATTGCGGTCCCTTTGCTTCTTCCTGTCTCTCTTCTTATATTTCCATCTCTTCCATCTGTATATGTCATGGTAATTTGCTGCACTGTGTCCTAGTCTCTGCAGTCTTCCCTCGCTACCTCACTCAGCTTGTCCCAGCTCCCTCACCATCTCTCAACCTCACTTGTTCCCTCACTCTTATTCTTAACTCTCTTTCTAACAGTGTTCATAGTAGCTACCTTTCGACAAAATAAGCACACCATTTGTAGCAATTTTGCTGATATAGATGTTTGTTTTGGTAATATTTTATTGAATGGTATATGCACATAGATTCTGTCTCTCTGCCAGGGAGGTGAAAAGAGACCTTCTGCTCTGCCTCAGTCTCTCTGTCTCTGTTTCTCTTTCTGTGTCTCTCTATCCAGCTCCACCTCTTCTCCTTTCTCTCCCCGCCTTCTACTCTCACTATCTCCCCATTTCCTCTCTCTCTCTCTCTCTCTCTCTCTCTCTCTCTCTATCTCTCTCTCTCTCTCTGTTCCCCAGTATCCCCACTCCCCTGTCTTTTCCCTCCTTTTTTATTTCCCTCTTTGTGGTCTTTGTCTTTCCTCTGACCTTATTACCAGGATTAATTTGTTTTTCTCGCTGTCATCGTTCAAGCTCACAAGCATCTGACATTGGTAATGAAGGAGGCCGTTCGCTGCTCATGTCTCTTAACACTTCACAATTTACACAGAAAAGCCTTTCCCATTACGACCGCTAGATGCATTGGCCCAAGATATATACTTGTACAGATTCCATTAAACGAGGCTGGCTTGTTAAGTCCTTCTGTTTCATTGCCAACTAACGCACACACCTCTGCCTATTCATGCAGCAGTGTGTGGTATAGAAAGGGTTAATGGGGACTAAAAACCCATCCTCCATGAGTAATAGGACACTACTATCTGACCACTAATTTCTCCATTTGGCAATTGGGCCCTTGGCCTAAGTTCCAGCCTGTAGTTTGTTTTGTTTCATTCCCATCACAAGGAGGAGGAAGAGGGGGAAATGGACATTTACAATCCAGATGTCATTGCAGCTGCAGTAGCACACCGTAAAGTAGCAGACTCATTTTCTGGAATAAAGGCTGAGTTTCATCTAGAATAGTTGTCTAGCATCAAAAACTAGAGACACCTGGTTTCCATGGCAATTTCCCTGACTGTGAAACTGGATAAATCAGGCTCAGCGTAGCACTACAATTAAAACGACGAAAAGGGGCGTATCATTTTGAATTTCCAACGGTCAAAACGCATGCGTGCGGAATTGAGCGATGAAATCTCTGAAAATTGATCTTCGCATATCTCCGTTATTTTTCCATCTAAATTCATGTAACTTTCACCATGGATGTAGACATATCATATCATATCATATGTGAATTTTCAATAAATATGACGCAGTACTTTTTTTTTAATGAATATTTTTGTGATTTGATTGAACGAGTGAAGAGGTATTTATTTTTTCCCGACACAAGTCTGCGACCGAATAAATCTTCAAATGATTGACATGTTACTAGAGTTTAGACCCCAGTCTCCCTCTCCACGAAGTTTCGTGTTGGAGCAATTAGGATTTCTGTCAAATTTTGAGCAAAGAAACCTCAGATTTTTTACGAAAATGCTGGAGTTTTACATCTACGATTGAGCAATGCGCACGCGCAGTTCACACTGCGCGTCGGGGGATGCGTATTTCCCGCAAATGTAGGCTTATCATTGTCAAAAGCTTATGAGATTCCGCACTCTTGACCCATACGCTTTTGTAGGTATTAAAGTAAGTTTAGGCGTATTTTGATTATTTTCCACAATCTCTTTCAATTGTGACATTTATCTGTATGTTTTGCACTAAAATGCTTCAGCAAGAAAATGTATTAGAAGAATTCACAAGTTCACAGGTAAATAACCTTCCGTAATTTTGGAATACGTCTATTCTTACACAGTTACAGAGGCATGTATACCCATAGATAGTTCTGACGTAGTCATGTCTACACCCATACATGAGCTCACTTCTCGGTTGTATTGCAAAGTAGTCACATTTATCACGTTTGTACAGTCGGGCTAGGACAATCGCAAGACACTTTTTGCACTGCCTCTCGCACAGGCAGCTGCCTCGCGGTGAACCATACCGGTTGTATTTCCAGCTACTTCACATAACGCACAGGTAGTCGGCTAGGCTGCTCCCATACCGAACCCACGCACGCCTCGTACACGCTTTGCCAATGGACCATTCCTATATTCGAGGGGTTGACTATGGGGTTGCTTTTGTTTTTTAACGACACAACCGTGCGACGAAAAATCAGAAAATGAAATTTGGAACATAGCTAGAATGTACTTTGATAAATTATATACTACAATTCATTTTTTGGAGCAATTGCTACAAATATGAAATTTAAAGCCTTTTTTAAAAGCTTTTTTTTTCTTTTTTAGTGCTATGTTTCATCCTTATTTCCATGATGTTTCATGACCTGAAACTCCCCAAAAATGTAATTACAATTGAGAACAACTCTTTCCTGTTAACATAACGCTGAGATTTTGTTATTTGGAGCTATTTAGAGCGAGATAGCACAATTTTGCTGAGACACTTCCCCGGCGGTTTCACAGAAAACACGATGCGATTCAGCGGAATTTGAGTACACTGAAGAAATGCTTTCGCCCGTTAATTATAGTGCTACGCTGAGACTGATATGTGGTTCCTAAATCATTGCCAGTGACTTGTACACATATATTGTCACTGTTGACATCCTGTGTAGGTTTGTGTCTGTGGATAGTGTTGTAGCACTTTTTCAGGACTTTATGCAGCCATTCTACATTTGAGAAATGAATGGGTTATGTCAACACAGATGCACTAAATGAAGTGTACATGTATTAAATATTTTATGCCTTATCTGAAAAACCATGTGATCTGATTGGCTAACCACCGTGGATTTAACCATCCTACTTTATAGGTATACTTGACCTCTCAGTGGAAGCATTTTCTTGCATAAATTAAGAGATGAAAAAGTCATTAGAAGAAAGTATGATGCACAATATTGTGATGAGCAGGTTTAAAGGTAGCCCGTCCAAATCCAATCAAATCTCAGTGAACACTAGTTCATTTATTCTATAGGAGCTATAGTACCTCTGACCTTCAAATTTCACAGTTGGTATCCCAACAATACATGCTAAATATGTGCAAACTTTCATGAAGTTTGCAGATGTTTATAAAAGGGACGGTCCATCTTTAAAGGATTATGTAATGTATTTTGAAATAATGGAACTATTGGTATGTAAGAGGCAGAAAGAGATTGAGGAAAGCACCAATTCTTCCCTAAACTACAGACTCTGTGGTAGACTTGCAAGGAAGCAAGTGACAAATCACTAAAATCTGGGTTATTGGTTTTCTTAGATTGTACCCAACATTCCGTACATACGTCCAAAATCTGGACAAGAAATATATTTATCTTGCTGCGAGATATTCATTCTAACACGATGTGGTGTTGCACTGATGCCAATGCAACTGACAGACACATTTTGCTCATTTACAAGAAAAGTCTCTTTTGTTAGTTGCTTCCTTTTGTCAGATTAGGGCAGCATTGTTGATGCAACAAGGAAGTACATAGAAGCTTTGCTAGCTCATATACAAGAAAAACCCTGCTGGAGATCTTCTCTTTGTCTCTGCTATTCCTCTTCTTCAGATCTGATGAGGAAGAAACCAACACAGTCTAAAATGCTAATGCAGTTTTTGAGCGGGACTTTTTAACCAGAAATACTGTGTTCTGTTGATTGCTAATCCTCTGCCTTTACAGTCAGTCTCTCAGGCTTTTTCTATATTTAATCCGTAGTCTACAATCACAAATCACATGTCTAGCATGAATACCAATCCAATTTGGCTGAAATATAGTCTACACTACAACTCAAATGCATTGACATAGAGAAAGGTAAAGGGAAGAAAGGAAAGGAGCCACAGTTTTAAACTGGTATATTTTGTCCAGTTCAGCATGAAACATGATGATTTAGCCTAAAAAGCATCATGTTTCATGCTGAACTGGTCAAAATATACCGCGGTTTAAAACTGCGGCTCATTCCCTTTCATCCCTTTACCTTTCCTTATGCTAATTCCTTTGAGCTGTAGTGTATGTACTGTCCAGAACTACTGTAGATGCCTTTTTGGACTCTTTCTGTGCCATTGATGTGTTTCAATCCCACGGGGCAGATTTTGATCTGGCAGAGAAACAAGTCAGGTAAAATTAGAACTAGTCTTGTTCATAGGCGTGGATTCCATGGATTTACATTTGTAGTCTTGTATGCATCCCAGCTCTTTCATTGGCAGTTTGAAGTGTGAAACGCAATGATGCTGGCCACCTGTTTAATGCTTATTTGAAAGTGCTAGGAGTTGCCTCGTGACTTCAATTTTAGTTTCAAGGCCACTTTTGAATTGCAAAGTAGAAATTCACCTACAGTGGGATTATAGGATTACCATTGTCTTTGTTCAGGACACACCTATTCCAAAGAGGAAATTGGAACACAATGGAAGGCTTACTTGCATCACTGGTTGATTAAGTTTGGACGTGCTTCGTTCCATCTTGCCGCGTAATGCGGGGATGTTGGCCCAAGGGAATTGAAGCATAGTGATCTGAGCTCTATTCTCAACAAAATTAAATTACTCTCTCAAATTAGTTTTTCTAAAGGAAAATGTAAAACAGCCCAAATAAAAAAGCATTGAATTTCAGGACACTCTCACACGCTTTTCCTCATTCTTTTTTCCCTTTATCTATCTGTCTCTCAATCGGTCAGTCTCTCTTTATGCCACTTTCTTTCTTACTGATGTCTTCCATCTTCTCCTAAAACTCCTTATCCTTTTCCATTTCCTGTTCATCTCGTCCTCTTCTTCTTCTTCCTGTTTCTCAACCTCCCTTCTCTTCTTTTTGGTTCATCTCTTTTGTCGCATTCCTTCACCTTCTCCTCTTTCCTCACCTTTACATTCCCTCTTTATTCTCCTCCTCCATTTCTCACAGGCCCCCCCCCCCCCCCCCCCCATTGCTTGTTTATAGTACTGGACATTCAGAATGCCTGTTGTCATCCTTCTTCTTTCTGTCCTCCTATTGATACAATGAGACACAGCCATTCTATCACAATTTTACATTTAATCGGTCAGGAATGCGACTTTGTGTTTCCAACACTCTCCAGTGTCATTTCAGACAGTCATTTATTCTAATTCCATGTAATGAAAATGCTCAAAGATTGGAAGATAATTAGGTACAAGAAGGAGTAATGAGCAACATTTTAATTGGTGAGGGATTATGTTTTTGTGTTTATGATGTAGTCAACTGTGCTCTTAGGCACTAGCCGCAGGTGTCTGACAATCGGGTAGAATTTTGACTATTTGCTCACACCTTTATATCAATAGGGACCTCGGGAGGTTCTCTCCCTTCTGTATTTCTGAATTTTATGTGTACATTTTTATTGTTCCAATGCACTGTTATTTTTTTGTATTATATTTGTCATTTTCTGTCATTCTTTTTTTCTATTCTCTCGCCAGTGGAGGCCAATTTTCTGTATTTTTATATGAACACTAAAAATTGAATCTTGAATCTCTTGAATCTTACAGTTGTATCTCTCTGATTCCCTCCTTTCCTCTTCAGGACTAAATTGTCCAAAGGGACTGTGTTGGTCAATGGTCAACTCCGTGATCCCCAGCAGTTCCGAAGAATGTCCAGCTACATCATGCAGGACAGTCATCTCTTGCCCCATTTGACCGTCAGGGAAGCGATGCACGTCGCAGCGGGCCTCAAGCTGCCCAGGAGGATGAAGTGGAGTGAGAAGAAAGCTGCGGTAAGAACGGCAAAATGATGAAGGGATAGACTGATTAACAGATACAAAGGTGGAAAGATAGGTCAAGTTTGAAAAAAGGAACAGAGAGATTTGGCCAACCAGGATAATGAAGTGGAGTGAGAAAAAAGCTGTGGTAAGAAAGGCCAAATGATGGAGGGATAGACTGATTAACAGATACAAAGGTGGAAAGATAGGTCAAGTTTGAAAAAGGAACAGAGAGATTTGGCCAACCAGGAGAATGAAGTGGAGTGAGAAAAAAGCTGCGGTAAGAAAGGCAAAATGATGGAGGGATAGACTGATTAACAGATACAAAGGTGAAAAGATAGGTCAAGTTTGAAAGAAGAAACAGAGAGATTTGGCCAACCCCATCTCATCGTCAGGGAAGCTAGGCATGTAACATTGTACCTCAAACTATGAACGAAGATGAGTGAGAAGCGAGCTGCGGTAAATTGATGGAGGGATAGACTACTGAATAGATTGGATAGATTGGTTGAGTTTAAAAAAAGGAAGAGAGAGAAGCCACTCTTTTGCCCTATTTTATGTTTATTGAAGCTATGTACATGGCAGCAGGCCTTAAACTAAAAATTAGGATGGAGTAGAGTTAGGAGAACGCTGCTGTAGTAAAGGAAACTTGATGGAAAGAATAATAGAAAATGTAAATTTTGAAATAAGGTACAGAGGAAGATGGTAATATTTTGCTCATGTTATTGAGAAATCAGCACACATATCAGTATGCCTAGGCCTTGATCTAAACACGACAAAAAAAGAAAGTCCTCCCCCCCCCCCCCCCCTAAGCAAAATAGCATAACTTTTTATCGAAGAGGTTTTGGGCAACATAATTTGGCAGGATTGTTCCTTTACCTATTGACTGACTTCTGTTTGAAAATCTGTGTAAAAAGCACTGTAAGAATGGAAGAGTGCTTGAGATGTAGACAGATAGATAGATAGATAGATAAAGGAAGATAGATCTGTACATATATGAAGAGGCTTGCAAAAAAGATTATTCCATTTTTGATCAAAATCTTAGAGAGGAAAGAAAATAGAAAACATAATTGAGGATGGAAGATAAAGTTGGGCTCGCATCTTAACGCTAATAGGAGCTTAGCCACATACTGCTAGCAGCTAGGTCCTCAGCGCTTCACAGATTATAGTGCATTGAAAGCAATCATCTGTGGGAAAGCTTCATGAATCCTCTGGAGTAAATCCCATGTTATTTTAACAACATTCACTATGATAAATAAGATTTATGAGAGCGCAGGGAAAATCCCCACTCATGAGCAGAATTCATTTGGCAAACATATTCAGCATGGAGGGTACTCGTCAAAGTGTGTGTGGGTTGTTGGTTGGTACATGCACATACCTAGCCAGGCATAAATGCTGTTGGAGATTTTCAGTCCAAACTCTAGCCTGTACATTCAGGTCTAGAAGTAACAAGACCAATCCCCCCTCTCCTACTGTGTTGGATGAGTTAAGAACTGATAGAGAAGTTAGTGTCTTTTGTCGAGACCCGTTTCAAATCTGTACTATATCTTCGATAATAATATTTGCATTGTAAATTCTCAGCAGGCTTGAAACCAGACTATTCCAGGTATTCCGTCCAGATGTTATGATCTCTGCGCAATATTCAGAATCAATGCTCGTTCCTGATATGAATCTTTTGTTAGGGTATTGCAAATACAAGTGAGACATCCATGTGTGTACCTCAAACACTGTACTTGTCCAAACATGTAGTAAGAATTGAATGAATAGAAATGTTCTTATATATTACTCTTTTCCCTCAATAATACAATATGAAAACACTTTTAGAATATCATAATCGTAGATGTCAGTAAATCAGAATTTTCTGCTCGCTGGTCACACAACTATACCATAGAACTGCAAACACTGGACTATATGGTTGTACAGATGTCAGTCCATACCTTTACCTTATTAAACATTCATTGTGCATCGTAACCATGGCAACCAAATGGTTGTTTGCTGTCAAATAGCATGACTCTCAAGGGCATCTCGAGAAAGTGTGAAGATCTATTTTGAACGCACTGCACCAGCTGACACCTGCAATCAGTGACTTCTGTTATTGAACCATAAAGCTGAATGATCTTGAAGACAGACTAACATAAAAAAGGGGACAGAAATATGAACTGTTAATTTTTCCTTGGATTACATTGATGTGATTGAGTTTGATTGGTTTGATGGTGAAGGTAAGTGTGAAAAACAAGATGAAGCATCCTCAAAATGAATGTCACAGTTATTTAGAAACAAGTTGTATCAATGAAATGATATTCGTTTTATATCTGATGAAAATTAAACAATAGTTTATCAGTTTATTAATTCTTGTTATATTATAGTTGAACTGTGATTGTAGAAAATCCCTTTTTCGGGCATGGTAATTATGTGTAATAATTTACAACATATACTCTGTTCTGAGATGCATTGATAATCAATTGTAAATCACACTCTGTTGGATATTATGCATTTTGGAACTGTATCGTATGAGCTATCTATCCAGAACTTTTCTTGATGAGTCTGCACTTGACGGAGATTGCCTATATTAGTGTTTCGATCTTTTTCTCTGATTGAGGATATGAAACCTAGTCTACTGGGCTTCTATTGTGCCAAGATTAGGTCATCTAATATCAAGGCTCATAGATCTTGTATAAAATAGTCTCTTTAGGAACTTACCAGCTACTGTCTGTATTCTATTACTTTTATTCATCTATGAGATCATAAGCCTGCTGGGTTCAATGGATTATGCAAAAAGAGGAAATCTGTTATGGTATTCAATGATTAAACCTTGTATACATTTTTTGGCTCTTAAATTTTGTATGAAATAGTGCAATTAAGAAATTATAATTGCTGTTTTAGATTGATGTGATCATAAAGCCTAGTATACTAGATTTGATGGATTGTTTATAGACCAGAACATCTCTTATGATTTTCAGCAGTATAATTGAACCTTGTATGAAATAGTTTATTTATGAACTAATCATGAAATGCCAAGCTGCCAAGTCTCCCTGATTTCGCAGGTGATTCCCTGAAAGTAGACCAATTTTACTGCATTGGATTTCATCACATCACCCAATCTCCCTGATTATTGATATATTACTGTCATTAGGTTGTATGCATTTAAAACACATCTCCCTGATTTCTGATGAAGTTTCCCCAAGTCTTCCTGATTGAATTATTTCAATGTTGGTAGCTCTGGAAATGTTATAATTCCATTGCTGTTTTAGATTGATGAGATAATGAGCCTGCTGGGTTTGATGGAGTGTGCAAAGACCAGGACGTCTCAGATATCTGGAGGACAGACCAAGCGTCTTGCCATTGCACAGGAGCTGGTCAACAACCCACCAATCATGTTCTTCGATGAGCCCACAAGGTATTGCCAATTTAGGGAGCGAATAATGAGCTATATAATAAATGAGAATATTTAGTTGTTTTCTGTCTATCAATAATGATGCTAGCATTTATATTTTGGTTTAACCCAAAGTTACGGCCAAGTTAGGGAACCAGTAAAGAAAGTGATCACAATGAAATATTTTGAACCTTCTGTCACAAAAATAAAATGAAAACATATATGATAAACATAGAAACATAAAATTGAATCACATGATATAATAAAAAGGAAACATATAATTTATATGATGAAACTAGTACAGTACATGATGGTTCATATTCAGATAAGTATAATGATTTCTAATTATAGTAATAATGATATAACCATGCCAAGACCATGATAACGATGATAATTCTAGCCACTAAAAAACATAAATTTGATAGAAAGAACTCATGATTAATCACATATATTTTCTTGTTATTGTAACCGAGTAATACCGATATTATGTAAAATAATGGGAAAACTCTTTTGTTGTTGAGAAACCTGGAGCATGTTGTTGAGAAAGCTGGTTTTTAACTTTATGGGTAGAGCAAGCAGCAGTGATCACAGCAGGAGCTCTCATGAGGTGTGCCTAGAACTTGCACGGTTGACAATGTTGGACCAGTACATCTCTCTCTTGAACCAGAGACCTGCATAGCAATGTGTATGACAACACCACCTTCGGTACTCTATATAAAGTACAATTTCTATTATTATTATTATTTAGGTCGAAATAAAGTGTATTGAAAAGTGAATTGAATTATCATTCTTATACTATCTTCTCCATCTTGCAGTGGTCTAGACAGTCTGTCCAGCCTGACGTGTGTCAAGCTGCTGAAGAGTCTTGCCCATGGGGGCAGGACAGTCATCTGCACTATACACCAACCCAGCGCCAAGCTCTTTGAAATGTTTGATAAGGTGAACAACTCTCTATGCTACACTGCCCTACTCTGACAAAAGGAAGCAAGTGACATATCACTCAAATCTGGGTTATTGGTATTCTTAGATTGTACCCAGCATTCCCTACATAGGCCTACAGCCAAAATCTGGACAAGAAATATTCATCTTGCTGCGAGATATTCTGTCTAGCATGATGTGGTGTTGCACTGATGGCAATGCAAGTGACAGACACATTTTGCTCACTTACAAGAAAACTCTCTTTTGTTAGTTGCTTCCTTTTGTCAGAGTAGGGAAGTATAGTTATGCCTTATCATCGGTAGCATCATCAGCTTGTAACCCTCTCTTTCCTGAGCCTGATGTATGTGGGCTAGCTTTTTCCACTCAGATATTAAGCAGTACACAGACCTGCCAACCAGTACGATTTAGTCGGACTTAGTACGATTTTTAGAAGTGAATACGACAGTACAATTTTCCTTTTAAAAATATGATTCTCAATTTTTTTTAAAATCTTATTTTGTGTGTGTGCCATATTCAATGGCGAAATGCCTAATATTCTGTTTTGTAAAGTATCCTACCAGCATCTCACATTGGCAATTTGGGGATGTTCATTGGTTCATGGAACACGCCAGTCATGACAAAATCGTGCATATTCAACCAATGCTCCATAAAAAATGCTCCATGTAGGAACTGTTAGAGGCATTGATCCAGGCTTTTTTTTTAAATACAACTTCTTTGATTAAAGAATACAGTTTTTGAACTCCAGACGTTGGCAGGTCTGGAATTAATAACATACGGTGTAAATTACTACAAAATAAAGTTCACAATTCTTGAGATACTCTGTAGGAGTATACATGACAGTTAAGAGTAGGATTTTTTGTCTGAAAATAGGATTTTTATGGTAAAATCATTGAATTTTTGGTCAAGCGAGGTTGGCAGCTCTGAGTACAAGTCCCATACAATCTGCTCCTCAGACAATAGACACCAGACTAGGAATAAACTTCAAATACCTTGTAGGAAACATGTAAGCCACCTCCCTTTCGTAACTGCAGTTCTACTGCATCTTTTGTCATCCTATACCAGGGTTCACAAAGCCAGAAAAGCTAACTGTGAGCAACAGGGTAATATATGCATGTGTAATTATATAATTAGTGAAGTGAAAATATGGTATTGAAATTGAACTATTCCATTGATTTTTCAGTTGTACATCTTGGGTGAGGGCCACTGTTTGTACAGAGGACCAGTAAAAAGCCTTGTCCCGTATCTCAAGAGCATGAACTTCGTTTGCCCACCGTATCACAACCCTGCTGACTTTGGTAAGTCTATTTGCACACTTGAGTGTGCCAGTTAATCCATATTCTATGAGATTTGTAGAGTAGTATTCATTGCCTAAAACAAGATTAGTTTTGGCCTACGCAGCCACGGTACAGCTTGTGTATGCTATTATTAAGAATAGGTGAATATCAATTATAAATAGTTGTTCCTTAATGAAGGAAACATTAAGCAACTGTGTGTTGGTTCCTTGAGGAATATCTAGAGAGCTCACACAGAAATGCTGGACTGCTATCAAATTGTTGGCAAATTGCTATTCTCAGTGCAAGGGAACTACTATTTGATAAATAAAAATTGCATAATATTGTTTTGCATTTGAGTAGACAAGTCTTTTCCCAAACGACTTCTCTTTTAGCCCAATCACAGGTTTGGAAATAAATAATAATAATCGGTTCTTATGTAGCGCTTTCCTAGTATGAAGTACTACCCAAAGAGCTTGATTATTACTCTAGTTTTAGCCAAGCAAGCAGCCAAGTATGTAGCGCTAAAAGCTATTTGATCTTATTAGACCAGGAATACTGTATTCCTGCCAGGTACCCATTTACTACATATACTACACCTGGGTTGAGAGAGACAAACATGAGCAAAACATCTTGTCTTGTCTTGTATGCACCGGGCTGGGCTTGAACCCAGGATCTCTCTGCGAGAGTCAAGGCCTCTCACCACTATACCACAGTGCCCTCATATGAAATATCATTCCATGGCCAGATATTTCAGTCACCTAAAAGTGTGCCTTTGTTCTTGCAGTGATTGAGCTGGCTTCGGGTGAGTATGGAACCGCGATGGAGCAGATGATTGCAGCATGCACTAATGGTCAGTGCGAGCGCTTCAATGCTCAGGGGAGCGAGTCTTCCCTGCAAGGGGCCGTAGGAGGAGTGGGCGTGGCCGTTGCTAACGGTCACTCGCCACCGGTCGTCTGCCAGGCCACCAACGGGCGGGCCACGGTGGTCATACAGGACTCGGACGGAATCAGCACCAAGACTGTGACGGTCAGTGATATAAACCTTCTCACTGCCATGGGCATTAATCTCTGTTGAGATTACAGTCATTATTTTTAATGAGAGAGTTAAATCTGATATAACCTTAGTATTTATTTTTGCTGTGCATGATCTGTAAAAGAAGTATTTGGGCCTTGTTGTATTTCCATTCTGCTAACTGATGTATAAAAAACTTGTTGATACTTTTTTCATATTTAATATTGATATCATACAGAATCAATGTCAAGGTTATAATGTGACTTACTGCTTTTCAGACCTAAGGAAACATACATAATTGCAATTCCTAGGAAGAAAGTCATACAATGTTTTTTTAAATTAAATCACCATGTGGCCATAAAGACTGCCAATGGCCAGTGGGCCAGTGGGCCTGTTGTGTTAACCCTATCTAGCCCGGGGGTGGGGGGGGGGGGGGGGCAAAAACAGCCCCCCCCTCGACATTTTTCGCAATATATTTGTAACGCGAAAAGCGATGTTTCATGACTTTTTTCCTTCAAATCTCTCGCAACTTTTAAGACCAAAATTGCGTCGCGGGGGTACGCGGTTCCGTAGTTACGTAACATTTTGTACGTGCATGTCAGACCAAAAATTGCTCAAAAACGTGATTTCATGTACAAATCCAATGCAAATTCTGTATCTAGCCAAAATTCATAAATGTATCATTATCTTTAGGTTTACTGATGAAAAACAATTAATTTCATGTTATTTATGACTGAAATAGTGTTGCCAATGTTTTCCATTGAAAAAACAATGGAAACCATAAAGTCGAAAAAAGAAAGAAATACATAAGAAATTAAAAAAAACAATAATATACATAAGAAAAACGTTGATATTTCAATTTGTTAAAATCGTAATTTAATAGTAATCCTAAGAAGAGTGTCTGGACTGAAATCTAGCCGTTTTGGGGCTATATTTAAAGATTTACAACCAAATTATGATTTTATGCATTTAATTAGCATAATTAATTAATTAAAAATAAATTTGAATAATTTTGGTGCAATTGACAATTGAATTGTGGAGATTACGTCATCGGCGATGTACGTGCCAATTTTCGTCGCGATCGCGCGATCAACGGTCGAGATCTTAGGGGGGGGGGGCTGTTTTTGCCCCCCCCCCCCGGGCTATGCGATTTCAAAATAGCCCGGGCTATATACCGTAGGGTTAAATATCAGAGCTGCCAAGTCACCCTGATATGGCAGGAGACTCCCTGAAAGTAACCCAATGGTACCACACTGGATTTCATCACATTACCCAATCTCCCTGATTATTGATAGATTATTGCCATTCGGTTATATGCATTTGATAGACATCTCCCTGATTTCTGATGAAATTCCCCCAAATCTTCCTGATTTTTAAATTTCAATGTTGGTATCTCTGAAATATTCATATGATTCTTGTCACATTGAATTCTCACAGCCGGATAACAAATTCCCTGATTTTCTGACGACCTCGTTTGGGACGGATGTCTTCACGCAGTTCTGGGTGCTCTTCAAGCGTACCTTCCTCACTATCTTCAGGGATCCAGTGAGTAGACCCGGGGGGTGCTGTCCTATACATGCAGTGGGTTTACATGAAGTGCTGCTTTGCAGGATTTATGTACATTAATTGTGCACAAAATTCCACAATGGAACATAAAGAAATATCTAAATTAATATATTGTTCTTTGAATATACTTCTGATTTACTTCACAATCTTTCCCAACAAGCCTAGCTTCTCTAAAGTTCCTTTTTCCCCATGATATTTAGATGTAACCGTTCAAAATATATGCTGTTTATGATATTTATGCCTCTGCAACAAAGTTGCTGGATGGCATTATTACATGACACTTGAGTGGCATACTTAAGTTGTATTTATTTGCATTTTTATTACTGTCATATTGTATAAGTGCATATCTGCATTATTTGTATAACGAGTGTGGAAAAGGATTCAATACAATCATCCATTTGTCTGCCAGATAAAGAGCTGCTCTATGGAAATTGTGTGTATAGAGTACCGAAGTATGACGTCATTTGAGCATTATTGTCACGACAACTGGTTCTTAACAACACGGGTAGAGCAAGCAGCAGTGATCACATTGGAGACTGTCATTGGGAATGTCCGACACTAGCCCGCTAGACAATATCGGACCGCTAAACCTCTCTCTGGAGTGAGTTTGTGTAGAGCCAATTGTTTTGACAGCATGCTCATAGCACGACACCACTTCGGTATTCTATGACCTGTGCAAAAATGATTCATGATGTCTCCCTCTCTTGACAGACTCTGACCCACACCCGGTTCTCAGCTCATGTGGCCATCGGTGTACTCATTGGCCTTCTCTATCTGAACATTGGTGATGATGCAGGGAAGGCCTTCAACAACGCAGGGTTCCTCTTTCTTTCCATGCTGTTTCTCATGTTCTCTGCCATGATGCCTACAGTGTTATCATGTGAGTGGAAGGGCGCACAGCGTAGAGTATGTCTCTCAATGCCAAGGTCATTGGTTCCAGTCCCAACCAAGTCCTTGCAAAAGTGCCAGTGTTGTGTTTATGCGCGCAACCCCCCTTTGTGGGAAAACATAGGACATTAACTGTAGGTCCCATGTATGGAAGAGGCACTCTCTATGCACCCCACTTCACCGCTCAATTACGATCAGAGTGAAAACTTGGGCCCCATTGCATAAAACTTATCATTGATGGTAACTTTGCTTCCAGCGTCAACTTCTATTGAATTTGATTGGCCGTTGAGCGATGTTACCATGGAAGTTACCATTGATGACAGAGTTACCATTAATGGTAAGTTTTATGCAAGGGGGCCTAGGTGGAGTGGACAGTAAGTCTAAACTGTAAAAAGGGTGAGAGATGCCGATCCCTAGTGGTTCACCCCATAAGGCTATTTAGCCTTCAAACAATATCAAACAGGCATTAAGAGTGCCATAAGTATAATGATAACATGTGAGTGGTTGAGACTACAGATACTTGGAATGGAGATTGCAGGTTCCAGTCCCAGTATAGCACTTTTATCCTTCCATGTCATGTGTCACATGGTTTTGAAGAATGTGCTTTCAATAATGCATGATTGCTATCTTTATGTCTGTCTGTCTCTTTCTCTTTCTCTCTTTCTATCTCTTTCTCTTTTTCTATTTCTCTCTCTTTCTCTCTCTTTTTCTCTTTCTCTCTTTCTCTCTCTGTCTCTTTCTCTCTCTTTCTCTCTCTGTCTCTTTCTCCCTCTCTCTTTCTCTCTCTCTCTCTCTCTCTCTCTCTCTCTCTTTCTCTCTCTTTCTCTTTCTCTCTCTTTCTCCCCTCTCTCTCTCTCTCTCTTCCTTTCTCCCTTTTTCTTTCTCTCTCTTTCTCTCTCTTTCTTTCTTTTTCTCTCTCTCCCTTTCTCTCTTTCTTCCCTCTCTCTCTCTCTCTCTCTCTCTCTCTCTCTCTCTCTCTCTCTCTCTCTCTCGCTCTCTGTTGTTCATGATCTCTCCCATAATGCCTATAATATTATCCTGTTAGTGGAAGGTGGTTACATGGTGCAGTGATTGAGCCTAAAGATACTTAGAATAGAGATTACTGGTTCAAAGCCAAATATGGCACTTTGATCCTTTCATGTAATGTTAGTACAAAACAGTTGCATTATTTATTATATATTTATGGACATACTTCTCAAAGTGCCCAATTTTCTAATAAAGTTACACACTGATTTTCAGACCCTGATCCAACAATCTACTCGTCTGCAGACAGGCAATGTTCCAGAAGCTCATTGCCTGATGTACAAAAATCCATTGTATTTGCTACTGTTATTAATGTTGTTTGTTATTACTCAAATACATGTGTTTCTTTCCATGGGCTCTGTTTTGAACATTTAAAAATCAATAAAAACATGGTTGAATGTACTTTCACTGCATCATATTTGTTTACCTTCATCTTTAACAAGTCAATTTATTCTTCATTTGTTGTGATCGTGGTGCACATAACCAGATGTCAAACATGCTTGCATGAATTTACTTATGCATTTTGTAACAACTGACCAGGGATATATTGTTTTTTCAAAAAGTACAATTATGGAATTTCTTTTATTCTTCATACACAGTTCCTCTTGAGATGAATGTGCTGATAAGAGAACACTTGAACTATTGGTACAGTCTTAAGTCATACTACATCGCAAAAATGGTTGCAGATCTACCATTCCAAGTAAGTATTATTGCTAGGTATTCATCATCACGCATTGTTCAACCATTGTTGGATGACGCCCTCCTCAATCATTTTCCATTTGCTTCTATCTGCTGTCATTCTGTTCCATGTTGCTGTGTTTGTGTTTGTTGGTATTTCGTCTCTCCACCTTCTCTTTTGTCGGCCCCTTCTTTGCTTGCCTGTTCTTGGTTGCCACTCTGTGAGTTTCTTGGTCCATCTGTTGGCTTGTATTCTATATCAGTGTCCTGCCCATCTCCATTTCATCTCTTTAATTTTTATTATAATATCTCTGAACTTGCTAGTTATTGATGTGTTCTAAACCCTTTATATACGAGGCAAACAAATTCTCTATTATATTCACCAGTAAAAAAAATACACACATAGGACATACAGAGTAAAAGAAAGGTCCTTGCGTGGGGAATAGAGTTAATGACATTTCATGGTACACAATGCCTTTGCCCTTAAAAGCGTGTGCTCTCCAAGCAGTTCCTTCAGATTGCAATCAATTACAATTACAGCTTTTCAGTCCATGGTTATTTTTAGCTGTCTTGCGAGATAAAAATTCTTCGGTAGGGTTGAGTAAAGCTATGAAGCTGTACACTATTACTTCATATGTGTTATTTTATCGCAAATGTATTGTATGTAATCTTTGATTGTTTGGAAATAGAAGACAAACATCATATAGTTAAAGTTGCGTTAGCAACCATATTTTTAGAAAGGCACCCCTTCAATAAAAAATATATTTCCCTTCAATATCTTTTTTTCTTTTTCAAATAATTTTTTAAACTTATTTTTAAGTAAACTGTACACAATGCCACCTACTCATGAAGACCACACTTCTCTTGCCTTCATTCTATACGGATGTTACTGTAATAGTCTTCAACTTTCTTTTCCTCTAGATACTGATGCCAACTGTTTACTGCACCATTGTGTGAGAGATTGTGTGAGATGTCACTGTAATAGTCTTCAACTTTCTTTACCTCCAGATACTCATGCCTACTGTGTGCTGCACCATTGTGTGAGAGATTGTGTGAGGTGTCACTGTAATAGTCTTCAACTTTCTTTTCCTCTAGATACTAATGCCTACTGTGTGCTGCACCATTGTGTGAGAGATTGTGTGAGGTGTTACTGTAATAGTCTTCAACTTTCTTTTTCTCCAGATACTGATGCCTACTGTGTAAGAGATTGTGTGAGATGTCACTGTAATAGTCTTCAACTTTCTTTACCTCCAGATACTGATGCCTACTGTGTAAGAGATTGTGTGAGATGACACTGTAATAGTCTTCAACTTTCTTTTCCTCCAGATACTGATGCCTACTGTGTAAGAGATTGTGTGAGATGTCACTGTAATAGTCTTCAACTTTCTTTACCTCCAGATACTGATGCCTACTGTGTAAGAGATTGTGTGAGATGTCACTGTAATAGTCTTCAACTTACTTTTCCTCCAGATACTGATGCCTACTGTGTACTGCACCATTGTGTAAGAGATTGTGTGAGATGTCACTGTAATAGTCTTCAACTTTCTTTACCTCCAGATACTGATGCCTACTGTGTAAGAGATTGTGTGAGATGTCACTGTAATAGTCTTCAACTTACTTTTCCTCCAGATACTGATGCCTACTGTGTAAGAGATTGTGTGAGATGTCACTGTAATAGTCTTCAACTTACTTTTCCTCCAGATACTGATGCCTACTGTGTACTGCACCATTGTGTGAGAGGTTGTCTGTGATGTCACTGTAATAGTCTTCAACTTTCTTTTCTTCCAGATACTGATTCCTACTGTGTAAGAGATTGTGTGAGATGTCACTGTAATAGTCTTCAACTTTCTTTTTTCTCCAGATACTGATGCCTACTGTGTACTGCACCATTGTGTAAGAGATTGTGTGAGATGTCACTGTAATAGTCTTCAACTTTCTTTTCCTCCAGATACTGATGCCTACTGTGTACTGCACCATTGTGTGAGAGATAACGTGAGATGTCACTGTAATAGTCTTCACATTTCTTTTCCTCCAGATACTGATGCCTACTGTTTACTGCACCATGGTGTGAGAGATTGTGTGAGATGTCACTGTAATAGTCTTCAACCTTCTTTTCCTCCAGATACTAATGCCTGCTGTGTGAGAGATTGTTTGAGATGTCACTGTAATAGTCTTCAACTTTCTTTTCCTCCAGATACTGATGCCTACTGTGTACTGCACCATTGTGTGAGAGATTGTATGAGATGTCACTGTAATAGTCTTCAACTTTCTTTTCCTCCAGATACTGATGCCTACTGTGTACTGCACCATTGTGTGAGAGATTGTATGAGATGTCACTGTAATAGTCTTCAACTTTCTTTACCTCCAGATACTGATGCCTACTGTGTAAGAGATTGTGTGAGATGTCACTGTAATAGTCTTCAACCTTCTTTACCTCCAGATACTGATGCCTACTGTGTACTGCACCATGGTGTGAGAGATTGTGTGAGATGTCACTGTAATAGTCTTCAACTTTCTTTTCCTCCAGATACTGATGCCTACTGTGTAAGAGATTGTGTGAGATGTCACTGTAATAGTCTTCAACTTACTTTTCCTCCAGATACTGATGCCTACTGTGTAAGAGATTGTATGAGATGTCACTGTAATAGTCTTCAACTTTCTTTACCTTCAGATACTGATGCCTACTGTGTAAGAGATTGTGTGAGACGTCACTGTAATAGTCTTCAACTTTCTTTACCTCCAGATACTGATGCCTACTGTGTACTGCACCATTGTGTAAGAGATTGTGTGAGATGTCACTGTAATAGTCTTCAACTCTCTTAACCTCCAGATACTGATGCCTACTCTGTACTGCACCATTGTGTGAGAGATCGTGTGAGATGTCACTGTAATAGTCTTCAACTTTCTTTTCCTCCAGATACTGATGCCTACTCTGTAAGAGATTGTGTGAGATGTCACTGTAATAGTCTTCAACTCTCTTAACCTCCAGATACTGATGCCTACTGTGTACTGCACCATTGTGTGAGAGATTGTGTGAGATGTCACTGTAATAGTCTTCAACTTTCTTTACCTCCAGATACTGATGCCTACTGTGTACTGCACCATTGTGTGAGAGATTGTGTGAGATGTCACTGTAATAGTCTTCAACTTTCTTTTCCTCCAGATACTGATGCCTACTGTGTGAGAGATTGTGTGAGATGTCACTGTAATAGTCTTCAACTTTCTTTTCCTCCAGATACTGATGCCTACTGTGTGAGAGATCGTGTGAGATGTCACTGTAATAGTCTTCAACTTTCTTTTCCTCCAGATACTGATGCCTACTGTGTAAGAGATTGTCTGAGATGTCACTGTAATAGTCTTCAACTTTCTTTTCCTCCAGATACTGATGCCTACTGTGTACTGCACCATTGTGTAAGAGATTGTGTGAGATGTCACTGTAATAGTCTTCAACTTTCTTTTCCTCCAGATACTGATGCCTACTGTGTGAGAGATTGTGTGAGATGTCACTGTAATAGTCTTCAACTTTCTTTTCCTCCAGATACTGATGCCTACTGTGTGAGAGATTTTGTGAGATGTCACTGTAATAGTCTTCAACTTTCTTTACCTCCAGATACTGATGCCTTCTGTGTACTGCACCATCGTGTGAGAGATTGTTTGAGATGTCACTGTAATAGTCTTCAACTTTCTTTTCCTCCAGATACTGATGCCTACTGTGTGAGAGATTGTGTGAGATGTCACTGTAATAGTCTTCAACTTTCTTTTCCTCCAGATACTGATGCCTACTGTGTGAGAGATCGTGTGAGATGTCACTGTAATAGTCTTCAACTTACTTTTCCTCCAGATACTGATGCCTACTGTGTACTGCACCATTGTGTGAGATGTCACTGTAATAGTCTTCAACTTTCTTTCCCTCCAGATACTGATGCCTACTGTGTAAGAGATTGTGTGAGATGTCACTGTAATAGTCTTCAACTTTCTTTTCCTCCAGATACTGATGCCTACTGTGTAAGAGATTGTCTGAGATGTCACTGTAATAGTCTTCAACTTTCTTTTCCTCCAGATACTGATGCCTACTGTGTACTGCACCATTGTGTAAGAGATTGTGTGAGATGTCACTGTAATAGTCTTCAACTTTCTTTTCCTCCAGATACTGATGCCTACTGTGTGAGAGATCGTGTGAGATGTCACTGTAATAGTCTTCAACTTTCTTTTCCTCCAGATACTGATGCCTACTGTGTAAGAGATTGTATGAGATGTCACTGTAATAGTCTTCAACTTTCTTTTCCTCCAGATACTGATGCCTACTGTGTGAGAGATTGTGTGAGATGTCACTGTAATAGTCTTCAACTTTCTTTTTTCTCCAGATACTGATGCATATTGTGTAGTGCACCATTGTGTAAGAGATTGTATGAGATGTCACTGTAATAGTCTTCAACTTTCTTTACCTCCAGATACTGATGCCTACTGTGTAAGAGATTGTGTGAGATGTCACTGTAATAGTCTTCAACTTTCTTTTCCTCCAGATACTGATGCCTACTGTGTACTGCATCATCGTGTGAGAGATTGTGTGAGATGTCACTGTAATAGTCTTCAACTTTCTTTTCCTCCAGATACTGATGCCTACTGTGTACTGCACCATTGTGTGAGAGATTGTGTGAGATGTCACTGTAATAGTCTTCAACTTTCTTTACCTCCAGATACTGATGCCTACTGTGTACTGCACCATTGTGTAAGAGATTGTGTGAGATGTCACTGTAATAGTCTTCAACTTTCTTTACCTCCAGATACTGATGCCTACTGTGTACTGCACCATTGTGTAAGAGATTGTGTGAGATGTCACTGTAATAGTCTTCAACTTTCTTTTCCTCCAGATACTGATGCCTACTGTGTACTGCACCATTGTGTGAGAGATTGTATGAGATGTCACTGTAATAGTCTTCAACTTTCTTTTCCTCCAGATACTGATGCCTACTGTGTAAGAGATTGTGTGAGACGTCACTGTAATAGTCTTCAACTTTCTTTACCTCCAGATACTGATGCCTACTGTGTACTGCACCATTGTGTAAGAGATTGTGTGAGATGTCACTGTAATAGTCTTCAACTTTCTTTTCCTCCAGATACTGATGCCTACTGTGTACTGCACCATTGTGTGAGAGATTGTGTGAGATGTCACTGTAATAGTCTTCAACTTTCTTTTCCTCCAGATACTGATGCCTACTGTGTAAGAGATTGTGTGAGATGTCACTGTAATAGTCTTCAACTTTCTTTTCCTCCAGATACTGATGCCTACTGTGTACTGCACCATTGTGTGAGAGATCGTGTGAGATGTCACTGTAATAGTCTTCAACTTTCTTTTCCTCCAGATACTGATGCCTACTGTGTAAGAGATTGTGTGAGATGACACTGTAATAGTCTTCAACTTTCTTTTCCTCCAGATACTGATGCCTACTGTGTAAGAGATTGTGTGAGATGTCACTTTAATAGTCTTCAACTTACTTTTCCTCCAGATACTGATGCCTACTGTGTACTGCACCATTGTGTGAGAGATTTTGTGAGATGTCATTGTAATAGTGTTCAACTTTCTTTTCCTCCAGATACTGATGCCTACTGTGTACTGCACCATTGTGTGAGAGATTTTGTGAGATGTCATTGTAATAGTCTTCAACTTTCTTTTCCTCCAGATACTGATGCCTACTGTGTAGTGCACCATTGTGTGAGAGATTTTGTGAGATGTCACTGTAATAGTCTTCAACTTTCTTTTCCTCCAGATACTGATGCCTACTGTGTAAGAGATTGTATGAGATGTCACTGTAATAGTCTTCAACTTTCTTTACCTCCAGATACTGATGCCTACTGTGTAAGAGATTGTGTGAGATGTCACTGTAATAGTCTTCAACTTTCTTTTCCTCCAGATACTGATGCCTACTGTGTACTGCACCATTGTGTAAGAGATTGTGTGAGGTGTCACTGTAATATTAATCAACTTTCCTTTCCTCCAGATACCGATGCCTACTGTGTACTGCACCATTTTGTAAGAGATTGTGTGAGATGTCACTGTAATAGTCTTCAACTTTCTTTTCCTCCAGATACTGATGCCGACTGTGTAAGAGATTGTATGAGATGTCACTGTAATAGTCTTCAACTTTCTTTTCCTCCAGATACTGATGCCTACTCTGTACTGCACCATTGTGTGAGAGATTGTGTGAGATGTCACTGTAATAGTCTTCAACTTTCTTCTCCTCCAGATACTGATGCCTACTGTGTGAGAGATTGTGTGAGATGTCACTGTAATAGTCTTCAACTTTCTTTCCCTCCAGATACTGATGCCTACTGTGTAAGAGATTGTGTGAGATGTCACTGTAATAGTCTTCAACTCTCTTAACCTCCAGATACTGATGCCTACTGTGTAAGAGATTGTGTGAGATGTCACTGTAATAGTCTTCAACTTTCTTTTCCTCCAGATACTGATGCCTACTGTGTAAGAGATTGTGTGAGATGTCACTGTAATAGTCTTCAACTTTCTTTTCCTCCAGATACTGATGCCTACTGTGTGAGAGATTGTGTGAGATGTCACTGTAATAGTCTTCAACTCTCTTTTCCTCCAGATACTGATGCCTACTGTGTACTGCACCATTGTGTGAGAGATTGTATGAGATGTCACTGTAATAGTCTTCAACTTTCTTTACCTCCAGATACTGATGCCTACTGTGTAAGAGATTGTGTGAGATGTCACTGTAATAGTCTTCAACTTTCTTTTTTCTCCAGATACTGATGCCTACTGTTTACTGCACTATTGTGTACTGGATGACAGGCCAACCTCATGACGGGGGAAGGTTTACACTATTTGTGTCCATGGCAGTCTCAACATCGCTGGTGGCACAGTCTTTAGGGTTGATCATAGGTGCAGGCCTGCCGTTGGAGGTGAGTTGTCTAGTTTGTTTTTCAGTGTGTTCACATAAAGAACCAAAGTGGTGTCGTCATATGAGCATGTTGTCAAGACAATTGGCTCTAAACAAACTCACTCCAGCGAGAGGTTTAGCGGTCCGATATTGTCTAATGGGCTAGTGTCGGGCATTCCCAATTACGGTCCACGCTGTGATCACTGCTGCTTGCTCTACCCGCATTGCTTAACTATTTGTCTTGACAATAATGCTCAAGTGACGTCACACTTCGGCACTCTATTGAAGCAGTAGTGGTGGGTGCATTCACACTGTGTCTCCATTGTGAGGTAGAGCTGAAAGATTTTTAATTTAGAATTGCACCACCACAAAGAGTGAGCCACAAGATATATTTACTAATTTTGCAATTGATGGCAAGTTAGCAATTTATTGCAACGTTTGGTATCACAAAACCATCATTGCTATATCAGGGGTGGATCCAGAGAGGGGGCCAAAGGGGCCGCGACCCCCCCCCCCCTTTCCCAGACATTCTTGAGCGGTTGGTTGGGGCACACTCGACTACAGATTGACAGAACCATGGCCATATTTCTGAACAGGAATGGGAGCTGGTCTCCGGCTCCCCTTTTCACAAATCCTGGATCTGGGGGGTGTTTCACCAAGCTGTTCGGAAGTTACGAACAACTTTACGAACGACTGGTGATCCCTTCTTGTGCTGAATTAGATTCTCAATGAACAAAGTGTGGTATCGCATTTAGCACAAGACGGGATCACCAGTCGTTCGTAAAGTGGTTCGTAACTTATGAACAGCTTGGTGAAAGGCCCCCCTGTCCCTGTATAAACAAGGTGTCCCAGAAAAAAGGAAACCCGTTTTTCGAGGTCGTTAACGTAATCCTAAAATATCATATTATTATAAAAATAGCAGCAATATCGAGAGTAAAGTATCTTCTTTTGTTTGGTACCAAATTCACGATGAATTGTTCACGCATGACTGATTTCAAGCAATTACGAGTGCTCGATGTCAGAAACGTTTTGCGCAGAGTAACGAATGCTGTTTGCACTACGTCGATGCTTCCTTACAAATTTTGACCATTTGTCCTGCGTAAATTGATTTTGACAATTATTTTTTAAGCACCTGTTGCTCCTCAACGCATGACTCTTATCTATCATGTGAGGTGTCAAATGAAAGAGGAAACACCATGCTTTCTAATGATGTGTATAATATTCCATGATTTTTTTCAGTCAACTAGAGAAATTACACAGAATCTCGGTTTCCTTTTTTCTGGGACACACTGTATATTGCAAATCCTAGCCAAGGTAGGCCGATATTTTGCAATCAAGGATATTGATCCTCACAAGCTACAATTCATATCAATTGCAAGTTATGATTGTTGTATTTTTCTGATACAGATTGATCATTTGTGAAATTAATAAATCAGTCATTTGATTGATCTACTGATCATAGAATCAATTACTCTTCTTTGTTATACAGGACCCAGTGCGTGTGGCAAAGAATAGAAATCCTATTTTGTGTATCCCATGAACGATCTTTATATGAAGGTTCTACTGTGTACCAGTCCTTTAGATATCGTCTGCTGTTTCAGATGAAAGTATGATCCCTTTCCCCATTCCATCACTAGGTGGCGGTGTTTGTCGGCCCAGTTTCCAGTATCCCGATCCTGCTTTTCTCAGGATTCTTCGTCACCCTGGACAACATCCCGGACTACCTGCAGTGGATGTCCTACGGCTCCTTCGTCCGCTACTCCTACGAGGGCGTCATGATCTCCGTCTACGGCCTTGACCGAGGCGAGATCCCCTGTGAGAGCCAAGAGGTCTGCATCTTCCACACGGCCCAAGACATTCTGGACGAACTGGACATTGGCTCCGACAACCTCAAGCTAGACTTTGGTGTCTTGCTCGTGTTCTTTATTGTGCTACGTGTCATCTGTTACTTCATTCTCCGTGCGAAGGTCAAGCGTGTGTTTTAATTTGGTGGAGTTTTCTGGACATGTATGATCAACTAATTCTTACTATCTTCACTTCTGGACCCTGTTGCATAAAACTTACCATTGATGGTAACTTTGCTATTAATAGCAACTTCTGTGGAAACCTTGAATTTGATTGGCTGTCCAGCGATGTTACCTTGGTAGTTACCATTGATGGCAAAGTTTACCATTAATGGTAAGTTTTATGCAACGGGACCCAGGTGAGTCTCGTGTGTATTTTCTCACCGGTAATGCACGCACATAAGTCTTATAGAGCACCAGTGTCTCTGGCACGCAAAGGGTAAACAGGTGTCTGTAGGTCTCTCCTGTGATGTCAGCTACAAACAACAGCTCAAATTTGGTGCATTCTTTGATGTGTGATCTACCATTGTGTTCTCTGACATAAAGTTCAAGCAAGTCTGATGAGACAGTGACACTTCTTCTGAGTCTTCTGAGGATGTCTTTGAAGATCTCGATAAACTGGTCCTTAAGACTGTTGGTGAGAACTATATGTCTGGCTTTGTCATAGGCTATTCTCCAGGCATTCTGCTTTTGATTATTTGGTTCATGATTACGCATTTGTTACAATCTTAATTACATTAAGTACCTGAAGGTCTCACAAAGCACATTATAGCAATATACATGTACTTGCACATATTTAACCTTCTCAAAAGCTCTTGATGACCAATACCAAACGATATGTTTGTTAATGCCTCAAAATTAAAGAATGCTTGCTTTTGCACACTTCCATGATATTGTATTCTATTCTATTCTGACTTTTTAAGCAAATTCTTGCAATCGCCATGATGGCAACCCAAATATGATAGCATTTTCGCAGAATCCTTGCATGACTTCACTAGCCTGCACACTTTTTGTATATGAATAGCAGTGCATGCTGTGTTTAACAACACAGTCAATAAGCATGTTGAAAACACAGCATGCACAGCTATTCATATAGAAAAAGCGCCAAAAAAGGGTCCTTCCATGAGGTTGGGGCAAATTTTTCATGCAATGTCCATGTAACAAAAGTATCAACCTTTGAAGTTCACCATGAAGATCAATTCAGATGTGGTTAAGTTTTCAGCTGTCAATGAAAATTTGCTCTCTTTTCTCAGTAATAGACGTTAAAATTGGAAATCTGTTATGGATTTGAAGCAACAGGCATACAAAAATCTACCACCGTTATATAGACATCATATTGTTTTTACATGGACAATAAATTTTCATATCAAGTCAAATTGCACTATGACATTGTCTTTGAGAAATGATACTGGATGGGACCCATTTTTTTTTCTAATACCATTATTGGACTATATTTGCCTGGTTTGAAAAAGATATGGATTTGGAGTTGTGGTATGTCACAGAAATTGCCCCAACCCCGTGGAATCACCAGTTTGTTAATTTGATGTAGCACAGTATTACATATCTCACATTGTCTGATATAAAGAAGAGGCTTTAAGGTTTTGGTTGTGTGTGCTCTCTTTAGGAAAGGGTATAACTTTTATATCACTTAGTTGAAACAAGGTGCTTCTTCCAGTTTTTATCAACCCCTGAATCAATTAAAATAGTGCTGCTTGTGTGTAGTTTGTCCAGTGTCTTTATGCGTGTATGTCACTCTGTATCCATAATGCTGTACTACGGTATGTATTGTTATTATGCACCAAAGTGGCTGAAACATACTACTTCTGAGACTTACACATGATGCTATCACATATTTACTTTGAAAAGTATAATAAAAGAAAGAATCCTGCACATCGTATCTCTGACTCAACTCTTGTTTGAGCTATTACAAATATTTGGACTAGTAATACCCACCAAAATCTATGGAGCTGATTTTTTGTTGCAGAGGAAGACTTGAATTTAATTAAATGAATGAAATCAGCTGTCTCTCATGTTTTTTTAAGCCCTTGAAATTACCCCTGCCCCCAGATAGGCAGACTCCAAATAGTCCATCCTGATCAATAACTTTATTTATCTGTACTCTTTCAAAATACCATCATATCACATAACTCTAGTAATTGGTATACTGTAAATAACCTGGCCTAATGATGCTTGAATGGATATCTTTATGTTTCTATACTTTTTCAAAATACAATCAAATTTCTGGTTAATTTTTTTCCAGTGACGTTGGTGCAGCTGTTGGAAAGAGAAATTAATACAAAGTATGCAATTCCACAGCAGTGTTCAAAGTGGTAGTACTTTAATATGCAACTCATGTTAGATCATAATTTTGTTACCTTTTAGGTTCGAGAGTTTGTGCTCTGTTGCAAGAGAAGATTTTAATTGATATGAATACAATTATCATATATCTCTATGGTGTTTTAAACCCTTAAAGCATTGTTTTTATTTTCTGTATTATTTCGAAATACCATTACATTTCTGGTTAATGTTTTGTTCAGTGAGGTTGGTATGGCTGTTCTGAGAAATGCTATACATGTATTGACAAATTCCACTGGGTTTGAAATGGTTATCCGTTTATATGCAACTCCTGTTGGATTGAAATGTTGCTAGCTTGTAAGCAACTACGCATACAATGTTGTAGCAGGGTACTTTTTCATTCAAGTCTACTTAGTCCACGAATGTTGATGTGTTTTACATTTATATCTCTGTTTTCTAAACCTATTTGAGTCCAAATTTTCTGATGTTGATTGTTTGTAGATGTTACACGAAAGTGCATGATCTCATTTTAGCATGATTGAAGTTAGCCTAGTTTCTAGGCTAAAGTGAAGTCAGCTTAAAGTTGGTTAAAGTCTAAGAATATTCCTCTACTTATGCTCAACTAAATGCCAGAATGGAGGCGACTTTGACTGCAAGCTTCTGTTATATTAGCTCACATTTACCTAATACTTGGTGATCAAGAGTGACTTTCTGTACCTGTTCTTTTGGATACTGCCTCTGGCTTAGAGTATCAAGATGTAGTCTATGCTGATTATAAGTCCAAGCATATCACATCAAAGAGATGGGGGTACTCTATGACAGTAATATGTCTGTACATTTCTTTGTTGGTCTTGTAAGCGACTGTAGAATTACAGTATTCATTCCATTATTTATGTTAAACCCTTGTGTCCGCGCCAACCATGTGTGAAAATATATATATGTAGAGTTCTATCTCCAGGATATTTATTATGTGTATGTGTGTGTTTGCCATGGCAATGTGAAGCTACATGTAGTATGCTTCAGTCATATTTTGTCCTTCTCAGAACTTCCCCGTTTATCGTAGTGACTTTTGGTCATATATATTTTGTGTTGAGAGCAGGTCTCTTGTTTTTAAAGGACCAGTATTTTGTTTGTTTTTCTTGTGTATATTATACTAAGTATTGCATGCAGAAAATTAAGGAGTTATGTTGTTAAGAAAGAGAAGTGAATGGTCTTTATGTCGACAGAAATGAGCTTTATTTTATTAGGAAATGGTAGCTTTATAGTACAGTGTACTATGATATTTCTCGATATGACTGCACCAAATTCCAACTATTGCATTCTAATGAGAAGGATAATACAATGTATGTAGTAATTGACTGTTATACAAGGTAATAATGTACACTACAGTTCAAAGGAATTAGAATAGGGAAAGGGAAAGGGAAAGGGAAGAAAAGGAAGGGGCCTCAGTTTTAAACCGCGTTATATTTTGTCCAGTTACGCATGAAACACAATGTTATGTAGGCTAAAGCATCGTGTTTCATGCTGAACTGGACAAAACATACCGTGGTTTAAAACTGTGGCTCTTTCCCTTTCATCCCTTTCCCTTTCCCTCTGCCAATTCCTTTGAGCTGCAGTGTATGCAAGTTTACTCAACTACATCAAAACACTAATGTTAGGCTGAATCTTTTGGTAATTCTTGTGTGTATTGTTTTGCTGTACTTGCATGGTTGTAAGTGGTATGCAGAACAGTTAAATCCAAAACAAATTCAGACAGAAAAATAAATGTTTTGAATGCCTCCATCAAAATATGAATTGTACATGAAATCACACTATTTGTTTTTACTATTCATAATTTCTTGCACAATTATTGCCACTTTGAAATCAGATCAGGAGTTTGAGTTGAATTGAACCCTGCTAAGAAGCATCGTTTAACGGTAGCAACAAAGTCAAAACAGTATTTGGCCATGTAGAACGCAGCTTGAAACAAACCTTATGCAGAGAGTGGCATCCTTAACTTGGGATAGAACTAAATGATTGAAAATGAGTTATTATACCTATAATCAAGATTTTGTTAATCATCAATCGTATATAATTTGTGTATAGTAAATCATATTTTTACCTAAATATCAATTGTTTCCAAATAATGAATCCATTATTATTCAGCTTGGAGTATGCACTAATGAAAATGTGTTGCATTATGCTGCTGCACATTTGTTTTGTATGAAGCATATTACAATGTTTCTAAGAACATTTCTGAATCAAAGACACAATTTAACAAAAATATATATGTCATATTTCATTATAAAGAAATAGACCCAACATTTTAAACATAACTACCTTTTCAACTTACAAATGTTTTGTTTGAAACTGTAAAATATCAAATACCCATGACACATCAAAAGAAATGTTCTATTAATGCATAATATTGCACTGAGGATATATTCTGAAATTTTCTTTACTTCTAATTATATCCAATGGTATACTAAAACTTCAAAGATCATCAGTTGGGATGTGCTTGATGTTTTGTGGCACATCTGTACATATGATATGCTCTGATGAATTGTGAATTGTAAGTGCAAAATTGATTTTATTTTGAAATTTAGTACACAAATATCTTGCCTAGTTATCTCAAAATAGGTTCATCATTATACTCGTACAAATGGTCTTCAGAGTTTATGTGCAGATATTCCATATACGCTAAGAGAAGTTTAATATTATATGTTGATGTATGAGTTATCTTGCCTATCTGTTGAATGTGATACATTTAAATTAATGAGAGCATTTGCACACTATAGCACTCCTCGTAACCCTTCATGTGTCATTGATGTTTTTTTGCACAATTAATACATGCAAATCACATAGGGCATTACTTTGTCAGGAGTACAAAGGGCTGGTTTGAATGTTGAGCTAATCAGATTGTTTTAAAGATGGCCCATCCCTTTTACAAACTTCCGCAAATTTCATAACACATTTTTAGCACATATCTTTAGGATACCACCTGTGAAATTTTAAGGTCAGAGGTACTATAACTCCTGTAGAACAAATAAAAATATAACTAGGTTTGACTGAGATTTGACTATTTTCGTGGTACAAAAAAAAAGAAAGCTGGATCAATTATCTAAGATTATTTCCCCAAAACTGAATATTGATTTTTGTCAATTCCATGGAAAGGTTATATAGCCACTCCCTCAAATGATGACAAAGTCAGGGAACTTTCGGAATAAGGTCTGCAAAGGGGACAGGCTACCTCTAAGGGAAGTGATCATTGCTCGAATGCAATGAGTGATGACATTTCTTCTGTTCCAGGAGCCCTAACCATGTGTGAGATGCCAGCTCTCATCCATTTGTTCTTTTTACCACTTTTAACTTGAAACCGCTCGGTGTAAATTGGAAAAAATTTGCCAAAATTGCACAGCAATATATTGTAAATTAAATTTTTAAACACTCATAATAGGCCCTGGACACTAAAATGCTATTAAAAACTGTTTTATAATTATAATTTCTATATAATGTATTGATGTTTTAATCTTGACATATTCCAACCAATGAAACATTAAAAACAAATGAATTGCTTGAAAGGAATACTCGTTTGCATAATTAAGGCAGCTGCAGAAAAGCCAACATCTCCTGGCACATTTATGACACTGATAGTGCATGTGATATGAGTGTCGTGATTTGATATCTCTTTTTTTTTTTCATTTTCGCTTATATTCCCACTCCTCAGTGTGTTACTGACACAGCATTGTGTCATAATCAAATACATTTCCTACAAGCAATCTGCCAAAGAACTTATTTGTTATTGGAAAAAAAAATCACAACAGAACTATTACAATTTTTCAATGGTTATATTCTAATATTTCTTTCTTTCCGATCCATCTCTTCACATATTTTGTGTCCTTAACTTATAGTACGGTTAATCCATTACACATTTGCTTTGTTTAAAGCTCTGTATCATGAACTTCATATTCCAATAAGCAGTATTATAGGTAGTAATGTGAGATTGGGTTGATGATTGAAAGAAAAATGATTTTAGATATTAAGGCTTACTCTTATGACTCTAGTCAGCATCTACCTCATTTTACATGTTTGTGCTGTATGTTTTTATCTGTTTGATTGGCGTTAATGCAAGTCCTATGAGTTTGTGTAGTGAGATGTTTGAAGCCACTTAGTCTTGTTAACGTTTTCAACTCTATAATGAGGATTTGACGAACCTTTACAAAATACTGAAGTGTCAGACTGTGTAAGATCTGACATCATGCTGATTTTTAAAGCCAGTTATGAAACAAGTAAGGAACAAGTTCCAGTGAACAGAAATATATAGCCCTTTGTGAAGTTCATTCTGTATAGTAGTAAAGTATGTATTAAAATATTTCAAAGAAACATACATTAAATATCACATATATGTCATTGTTTGATTATAACATTATGTTAAAGCAGAACTTGTGTTTAAGTTTTAAGTTGCTTACATAACTACTCTCTTCATGATGTAGATAGGCATAATGATGTCCATGTACAAGCCAATGTATTTACCTTACCACATGATGTTAAGCTAGCTGATATAGATGGAGGATATCATTTTTCATTTTTGTATCTTTCTTCTGAATGAAGCTTCTAGGTTGTGATGATTGGTTTTGCATTGGCAGTACATCAAGCAATGGTCATGGTTAATGTATTTGATATATACATGTACATTGATATCTCGTCTTTACATCAATTGGAATCATATTTTCCCCATTGCATAAGTTGTGTTCGTGGTTGCACCAATTTACATTTACTCATAGTGCACAAAAAGCTGTAATTTCTATGATAACATGTTATGGGGGTATGCTGTGATGTTCAATCACTGCTCATTTCTTATTTTGTCTTGTTGAGAAAATTTGATTTTTATTTGAGCTCTCTGAGTTATAAATGCCACTTGTCAAATTACAGTGCATGTATGTACATATCATAAGTTCCTAAGAATGAATTATGTCAAATGTGTGCTAGCTATCAAACAGACTTCAACAATTTTTCAGTCATTCTTTGTTACTATCGTCCTTTTCTAGTCTGTGATCTTACAATTGTACCCATTCCAGATTTTAGACATTGTTAAATGTACATAGATACTCTGTCAATATTGCACGTATATCCCTATGTTTCTTTTTATAGAATGCATGTATTACCACTGTAATTATTCTATTTAGTGCAAGATTGTAGATATCATTTTAAGAAAGAAATCACTATGAACTATTTTTGCATTGAAATTACAATATAAGAGTAATTATCTTAAATGGTAATGAATGGAATGTCAATGTCTCAGTAGGCACATCTAAGAAGTATTTTTAGCCATTTAAATGCAGATCAGAAACTTGTTCCATATTAATTTCCATTAATTATGCAACACACTGTGCATAATCATAAACATGATATTGACATTGCTTTGATGTTAAAATATTTAAAAGTTTGCCAGCAGAAGGTTCTTGATCTAATTGACTGACATTGGATGAAACACGTTTTTGTATCCAAGCTTCAATATATGTGCGAGAAATGCACAGCACAACGCACTGTATTTCAAGTTCATTCAACAAAATAGGATCGCATTCATAACCCAATAACGAATTTCAGAGGTCATGAAAGGGGAGGAGTGATATCTCGGCAAATAAAAAAATCTTCTTGAACACATTCGGGATCATTTACCAAAATACATTTTTCTATTGATATAAGATGCAGCACATGAAAGAACACAAAATGGATCAATTGCCTTTCATATTCCTAATGACATTTCAATGCACAATGATCATGAAATATTCCATGTGACTTCTTGAAATGGGTCCAAGCTCGTTTTTGCTCTTCAAATTGGCACAGTTGTTATTCTAAATTATGTTTTTGACGTTTTTTGTACTTTACGATAAAATCTTATTTTTTAAAGAGAGTGCTGCCAATATAAAAGCCAATAATTATCAGCTCTAAGAGTCGTTGGGATCAATTGAGTGATATATGGAGGTTCATAAATTAATTCAGTAATATATTTGTGTTAGAAATACAAAATCTACTTTAGAATCTGAAGTGATCATGCCGGATTGAATGATTTATTAATATGTTTGATTATCAATTCACTCTTCACTGACAAGCTGTTGGTGAAGAAAACATTAAGAATCCCTAAAAAAAAGGTTGGCCCTTTAGCAAAAGTCATGAACTCAGCAGGAATCAGCAGTATCTCCTAACAATAATGTGTATGAAATCTTACAGTCACAGCCTCACGAACCTGTTCAGGAAAAATGAACAATTATCTATATTCTCGTTTGAAACCTAGTGGCCGTAGTCTACATTTACAGTCGTATTGCTCCTGTCAGTGCGCGTTGCGCCGCGCACGGCGGGCATGCTCCTATTTAACGCATGCACTTTGGTGCGGACCATAGCGCATCACGACCTCCGGTCTCTAGGTTTCGGACGACCAGCTCAAAACCTCAAAATCTAGCGATCACTATGATTTCGCGTAAAGTTAGTTTCCAGTTCTTTTATTGGGAGGGAAGTTCTGATACAGTATCATCTTCCATTTTTGTCTCGCCCACCGGAGGTGAAGGCGAGACTAAGGGATCCAAATGGCGTCCGTCCGTCGTCCGTCCGTCGTCCGTCCGTCGTCCGTCCGTCGTCCGTCCGTCGTCCGTCACAAATGTTAAAGTTTACCTGCAAGACTCTCTTATGATCCATAACTTCACAAGGGTTGCTTGGATTACAACCTAACTTGGGTCATAGATGCACTGGGGGTACTTTCATGTTATGGTGGCGTTGGAGGTCACAGGATAAGGTCAAAGGTCATTTGAGGTCATACGTTAAAGTTTACCTGCAAGACTCTCTTTTGACAAATAACTTCACATGGGTTGCTTGGATTACAACCTAACTTGGGTCATAGATGCACTGGGGGTACCTACATGTTATGGTGCTGTTGGAGGTCACAGGATAAGGTCAAAGGTCATTTGAGGTCATACGTTAAAGTTTACCTGCAAGACTCTCTTTTGACAAATAACTTCACATAGGTTGCTTGGATTACAACCTAACTTGGGTCATAGATGCACTGGGGGTACCTTCATGTTATGGTACCGTTGGAGGTCACAGGATAAGGTCAAAGGTCATTTGAGGTCATACGTTAAAGTTTACCTGCAAGACTCTCTTTTGACAAATAACTTCACATCGGTTGCTTGGATTTCAACCTAACTTGGGTCATAGATGCACTGGGGGTACCTCCATGTTATGGTGGCGTTGGAGGTCACAGGATAAGGTCAAAGGTCATTTGAGGTCATACGTTAAAGTTTACCTGCAAGACTCTCTTTTGACAAATAACTTCACATGGGTTGCTTGGATTACAACCTAACTTGGGTCATAGATGCACTGGGGGTACCTACATGTTATGGTGCTGTTGGAGGTCACAGGATAAGGTCAAAGGTCATTTGAGGTCATACGTTAAAGTTTACCTGCAAGACTCTCTTTTGACAAATAACTTCACATAGGTTGCTTGGATTACAACCTAACTTGAGTCATAGATGCACTGGGGGTACCTTCATGTTATGGTACCGTTGGAGGTCACAGGATAAGGTCAAAGGTCATTTGAGGTCATACTTTAAAGTTTACTTGCAAGACTCTCTTATCACACATAACTCATCACATGTTGCTACAATGGCAATCAAACTTGGATGATGGATGCACTGGGGGCACCTGCATGTTATTGTGCTGTAAGAGGTCACATGATAAGGTCAAAGGTCATTTGAGGTCATACATTAAAGGTTATTTGCAAGTAAGCCTGAGTCATATCGATTTTTTCAGAAACCGGTGTTCGATGGCTTTGCGCCGATCGAACATCGATGCATCGATACATGACGTCACCCAGCCACTGCCAAGAGCCAATTTATGAATGAAAATATAGTAAGCATACGCAGTGCAATCCTTCCATTTCCCCACATAGTATTCCACCAAAACAAGCGTGCAATTCTCTATCACCTCGTACCAAAATCGACCTAGAATTTCACTTTCCTTTATTTTATATGAATTATGAAAGGTATTCTCGGAGAATCTATTTTCTCACCAATACTGCACATGTAAGCGAATTTCGATTACTTCTTGTTTTTCCGTCAAAATCTTACAAATTAGCGTCAATATGGCATCGTATACATGTATGTAGGTTGGAATCTGTAGAGTCTATATTGCAACGGGCAGAAAGTCAATCAGCTTCCGGGTTGCGATTTTTTTTTCCGTAACCCTAATGCGTCGAAAAATCGCTTCCGGGTTTCGGACAACGTGACCGGATATCGTTATCACTATTTTGGCGACCACGTGGTTATGACGTGATCTACGCGATGCACCAATCAGTGGTCTCCGAATCGCTGTACGGAGACGCTCTATTAGTCTGTACGTCGGCAGCGTGTATGCAAATGAGCCTTACGCACGATTGCCACTGTATTTCCGGGTTTTCACAACACACGATGCTATCCGTTGTACAAAGTCTATGGACAATTGTTTGTTGTGGCGTTGCGCTGTATATAATAGTGAACGAATCAAATCCAAGTAGTAGCTGCTTGATCATCAAGCGACCTGTTCATTCTCTTGATGCGTTACCTGCAAAACTCACAAAAGAGAGTAGGAACCAAGTAAGCAAATTAAGATTGTGAAAATATGAAGATAAATTGTGTATAACAGGACTATCAAACAAAAGATTTTGTGTTTTCTATTCAATTTGGTAATTTCATCGATGCATCGAATTCATCAAAACGAAATCGGAGTTCGACTTCTTCGATCGAACACCGGCTTAATAATCGATTCGACTCAGGCCTATTTGCAAGACTCTTGGTGAAGGCTTCCTAACTTGTGCACAGAATTGTGTGAGCATGTGTGAGCATTACTGATGTAGATTTAGGCAAACATTACTCATGCACATTTATGCAAATTTATTCAAAGTCACTATTTTGCACCTGATTTTGATGTTGTCTGTTTAAAGTTGCTTATTTGTTTGTTTCAATTTTCTTTTGCGTAGCAACGGAGATAGCGATATTTCTGGTTATTTTCGCAAGTGGGCGAGACACAATATTGCTAATGCCTTGTCTGTGTTTCTTACCTAAGGTTATTTTTTATACCTGCAAATGTGACACCCTGTCTTTGCTTTGTTTATATGTGAATAGAGAGCATTGGTTTAACTTATGAATTCATAAGTGGTTAACAGTCATACGAAGCATAATTATAAAGTATTGTAAATTATGTACTGAGAACAATTTATGCGAGTGTGATATAAGAGACACTCAATTTAAGAAAGTATGCCTTAGTATGTGTGAGCGTGTGTCCGACAGAGTACCATGATGTGACGTCATCAATTTTTACAAACGTGTCGTTAATACATATCACTAGTAGTGTGTGAAAATTATTCAGATTGTTACTCAATGTTGAATTTATGTGATACATGCCATGTGTCCAATATTTATAACTTGCCCATGATAAATAAATATACTGCATGTACTTGTTCCTTCTGTATTTGCTTAAAAAGAATGGCCGGTAAAATAGGATGTACACAGTATAGTAAAGTGTGCGAATTTCCTCTGTAAATATAAAGAAAATGCAAAACCTCTTTGAGAACAGTAAAACATGTTTAAAATTCAGCTTGCCAGTTTCTGTCTGTATCTGTATCAGAAGTACCGGTCTGGCTTATTTCGTGTGATGGAGTATGCACTATTTTGCTGTTATGCTATACTAATGTGTGGTCCGTAATGCAAACGTTATTGAACTATCAATGGTGGTCCGTGCACTCTGCCTTTCAATGAGACCTACACAAATGAAAACAAGAACAATTTGTTCAGGTTTATGGAAATAAAACAACTTTACATTGTCCTTGTATCGCTTTTATTCATGATGATAAGTTTATTTGTGCTCATGGCGACTGTCCTTTCCATAACATGTACATGTATATAACCGACACCAGTGTAGTATGCTCACTGAGTCTCGTCCAAAGCTCTTTGCATTATGTTGTGTTTTAACTTTATATATGCCACAAATGCAATTTCATAAATAATGCACTTTCATTCTGTAGTGCAACATTTGTTTTTCAATGCCCAGATAATGGTATCAATAGACAATTTTCGTTATGTATGCAATTTTTATTCACGTAGTTCAAACAATACGTTAATGGTAACTCCAAAGCTTGTCCGAGGTTTGTCCGAGTAGCAACAACTAATAGATTCAGAGTGCGTTCCATCCATTTAAACTGAATCCCGAAATACAGGTGGATTTATCAACACGCCATCAGACAGTTAGAGGGAAAGGTGTGAATACATGACAAAAATGGATTATTACCAACAAAGGAATATGCGTACGCACTGCAATGTACACCGTACGCCATTGATGAATATTCATGGTACACTGCACCATACGTCTTTGATGAATATTCACGACACACTGTATTGTATACCATGTATACTGTAATGTGTACATTAATGTAGTTAGCATTTCTTTATATTGTACGGTAAAAAATACAATGGTGGGTCCATTTCCGTCTTGATAGAGTTGGAATTTAAGTGTGTGGATATCACATTTGACGTCCTCTTAATGTCATATTGTACTGTAGGTGTAAGAATGGAAGGTGTAACAACTGTTACAATTGCAATATAAATTGCTGTTATTAATAAAGGAAATGTTTCAATACGTATGAAGTCAACCACTGATATGTTGTTTCTGTATTTTCATCATTGGTGTTTAATGTGATGTGGTGGATGAATGGAAGGTTGCGATGACATTTGTATTTTTATTGAAAATGAGAATGAAGATGCCACATTATTTATAAACGATGACTATTTAGCTAAATACAACACACATATACAACACAATCATGCGCGCGCATTAATTTTAAATCACATATGAGGACTGGAAAATAGGTTTGAATGGATGCATGTGTATCATTGCATTTAAATGTTGACGTTTAAAGTGAATATACTGTACTGGGAAGACAAAAAGCCTTTTTGGAATAATTTTTGGACTAATTCGGACATCTATCAGATAATTCATTCAAAACTTCATGTTTAAAGGGAATCAGACCCGGCGCTCAAGAGGGCGTTATTCCATGTAAGCGCATGAGCGGACAGTACGTGTTGTCCAATGACGGCAATGTTATTCGATAATTTCACCGGTTACGCAAATGCCATGTTCCGAATGCCCGAAGAATGTCGATTCTCAATCTAGGTATGCCGAAATACAGTTCGGCTCATGATTCGGCGGCTGTTCCCTGCTGGCTCCGCCCACTTGCATACGGTACTTCCAGCTAGCACTCACGTACGTAGACTAGTACTAGTAGTAGTACTCGTATGTGCTTGCATGCGTATGTAGCTAGCTGGCTGTGCATTGTGCATGCACGATAATGCAATCTGCGTGCATGCGGCGATCTATTTTTCGATTGACAGCGTTACTCGTCAAACTTCGGAACTAAGATGGCGATGATTGTGACGTCATCCAACAGCACCCTCTTGAGCTCCGGGTCGAAATTCCTTTAAGTTTGGGCTTTGAGTTGCGATTTTTTTAAAATTTATTTTTAAAAGTGTCAACAGTTTCATTTTAAAACCTAGTATTTACTGTAGCTGGATTCAATAAAATGTGAAGTTAATTGCAAAATATCAAAATGAAGAATCACAAGCTATTAAATTATGTATCGTCTCAACCACGCTCAGTTGCTGCTTCAAACGCAAATATCATAAATAGTCAACAATGATACATGCCGTCTGCCTACTGATCATCATGTACACAACCTTGATAAGGTTGATTCGCTCTGATTGTGATAATCAAAATACAGCCGTTAAGTGACAGGTTATGTATATACGACATTTAAAGGGAACACACTGTACAGGGAAGACAAAAGAAAACCTTCAAAAGGTGATCGTGACCAGTCTTCGTGCCTATGGTCTTATATTCATGTTATGACCATTTTACAAACTTGCTGAAAATTATTTGCCCTCAAATGATCCACATTTGGAGTAATTAGTGTTTAAATCACAAATCATCAGAATGTTCGGCCCAAACATTTTGAGGATTTTGAGGATGACTCCAAATGTGGTTCATTTGAGGGTAAATCACTTTCAGCAAATTTCTAAAATGGACCATACATGATTTTCGGACCAGTGGCAGAAGATTGCTCACGATCACCTTTTGAAGGTTTTTTTTTTTGTCTTCCCTGTACAGTGTGTTGCCTTTGAATGTCATACATGCATACCCTTTCACTTAACGGCTGTATTTTAATTATCACAATCAGAGCGAATCAACCATATCAAGGTTGTGTATATGATGGTCGGTAAGCAAACGGCATGTATCATTGTTGACTATTTATGATATTTGCGTTTGAAGCAGCAACTGAGCGTGGTTGAGACGGTACATAATTTCATAGTTTGTGATTCTTCATTTTGATATTTTGCAATTAGCTTCACACTTCATTGAAACCAGCTACAGTAAATACTAGGTTTTGAAATGAAACTATTGACACTTTTAAAAATAAATTTTAAAAAAGTTGCAACTTAAAGCCTAAACTTACACAAAGTTTTGAATGAATTATTTGATAGATGTCCAAATTAGTCCAAAATAAAGAGTATTCCAAAAATATTACAAAGATAATACTCCACAAAAAGTCATGGAACTTCCTTCTGAGATGTTTGAAATCATTCAACTCAACAAGTAAATTTCAACTTGATTCAGTTTTAATTACTCTTTTCTAAAATTATTTTTCTAAAGTGACACTTGTTTTCGTTTATACCCAGTATAATGTTATTTGCGTTTGAAGCAACAACTGAGCGTTAAAGATAGTCCGTTCCTTTCGCAGATCTAATTCTGAAAATTCCCTGACTTTGTCATCATTTGAGAATGGCTATATAACCTTTCCGTGGGATCGACAAAGCGTAATATTCGGTTTTGAGAAATAATCTTCCGGTAATTGATCGAGCTTTCTTTTTTTCGTACCACGAAAATAGTCAAATATAAGTGAAAACTGGTTACATTCTCATTTATTCTACGGGAGTGATAGTACCTCTGACCTTAAAATTTCACAGTTGGTATTCCAAGGATACGTGCTAATTTACATGATATATGTGCAAACTTTCATGAAGTTTGCAGATGTTTGTACAAGGGACGGGCCATTTTTAATGAAACGGTACACATCATTTTGTTCGTCATTCTTCGCTCTAATATTATGGAACTAACGTCACACTCGACTAGCTCCATTACATATCCTTTATGTCTTCTTGCAATGCTTTATTAGTTTTGCTATATCTGAAATACACAAACACCACTCCTTGTGCACTCTATTGTGCACTCTAGTGTGTGAAAGTATTTGTATTTTATTGAAATTTATTTCAAAAGCAGTAGTACATTGCTTATAGACCTCAAAAGTTTAACTAAATACAACGGTTTATACACCAAAAAAGCCCCTTTACACACACACACACACACACACACACACACACTTATATCTGCATAATATCTTGGGTGTTAAACTAGGTGTTGATATTTTAAGAAAATAATCAAAAATACCTTACAAATGAAGCTAAAATTTCCACATCATAGAGTGAACGGATGTCAATGCTTTAGAAGCAAGTTTCTTAAAAATTCAACAATTATTGAAATATATACTGGGAACATTCAATGAGATTTTCACATTGTTGTGTTTATAATCAGTTATATGATAAACACCCATTTTTGTGTCCAAATTAGTCAAAAAGCACAAATATTCCAAGGATTATTACAAAAATAATAGTTGCTAGAGTGTCACGGCACCTCCCAAAAGAATTAATCAAATTATAACTTTTAAATAATTTTCAAAAGCGTCTGACTGGAAATACATGTGACTGCATTTATATTCCACCATAGTAGATTAAAAATATGTTCTATTCATCATCATTATCATGGTGAAATGAGTATTATGCATTATATCCCTTTTATGAATATTCATGAGTATTTTAGGAACGTGATTAGTCAATTGATGCTCGCAGAATACAAAATAATTTTACTTGAAACTAAAATCTCTACCTCGGCTCCTATTATCTTTCGCTATTTTTGTCATTGGGAGTACTGCGCATGCTCTAGTTACTAATTTCTTCCTTGGCACTGCTGCGCATGCTCTCTACTTGGTAAAAAATGTTTTGATTGCCTGCGCACGACCCGCCGCGCACTGTGCATTATAATCATAAAAAATACATTTTTTCTTGTTCCTTTTTTGTTATTGTTTTACAAAATGGATATAAAATAAATTTACCAAGCATTGAGTTCGAAAGTATATTGGAAATTTTCCATCTTCGGAGGGTCTGGCATAACTTACTATTAAAAAGAAAATAGTTCTTTGCCAGTCTCTCGTGAGATAGATAATTTCAACTATACAATCCCACAGCTTGGTATATTTGTATACTATATACATACATGCAAGATATGCACTTTCATTAAAAACACATTTCCAACATTCCATTTATGATTTTGCCCAATGTTTAGGAATAATGTTCGTTCCATGATTACGTAACCAAGGACAATGATAGTCAAATATAAAGATGACTTGTCTCGCTGTCCAGTGATGTAACCATCCGGTACAGTAATAAAACAGTTTAATAATGAATTACCCTTAAAACTTGAATTGCAGAGGTTATCTCGAGTGGGGTTATATATTTTTTGCCTATCCAAAGGAAAAATAACTGTAGAATGACATTACTATTATTTCGTATGTCAAATATTAAAAGAAGTTATCATTAACAATTGGTGAGTCATCGGTGAGAGTTAGTGAACAGCGAGGTCCTGTCACAGCATACTGGGTTGGGATATATTCATAGGTCTGTATTTGACCACAATGATAGAGGTCAGAATCTTCGATGCCCCATCTGTCACGTTTGATCCGAAGCGACGATCACCCGCCCACAGTCTGTTCGGGGGAGCACTCGTTATTCCGAAGGTTCGAATACTCCGAAGGTTCGTTATTCCGAAGGTTCACTATTCCGAAGTTTCGTTATTCCGAAGGTTTGTTAGTCCGAAAGCAGAATAAGGTTCATTATTATCTCCTTGGTTCGCCGCTAGTGTATCTGCCCAGCATCTCGACGCCAAGAGGTGATCAGTAGAATGAGCATATTTAATGTAAAACAAAGGCTGAGTCCACCCAAGACGAAGAAGAGAACCGTGTAAGAGCCGGATACGTCATATACAAGACCTGTACACGGACAAAAACAGACAGGTACTGTTCGTTAGTCCGAAGAATCGTTAGCTATTCTGAACTCACATATTTCGTATACCCGGGGGCTCGTTAATCCCCTCCAAAATGTGACTTGTCAATCTGGAAAGGACGTAAAGCTCGTTTGTAACAGTTAAAAGTTAATTAGGGATCGTTTATCTGAAATTAAAATTGGCGGCTACAGTAGGCCCTTCCCTTCCTGATTCCATATGTCCCAAATGGAACAAAATGTATCATTGCGCATCTACAGTTATTAAGCATTAAATAGGCGTAGAAATAAATTTCGGACTAACGAATCTTATTTGATTTTCGGAATGGCGTGCATTCGGAATAACTAGCTGCTACCCAAAAATACATTCCATTGCAATTGTTTTGTAGCACGATGCTCGAACCAGGGATGTGTTGGAAGGAGGGACAACTCAAGCATAATATATTTTAACATCTGTATGGATACTAAAGCGTGCTAATGAATGTCAAATGCATTCCACAATCACTGAAATGTTTTGAAGTCATTTTTCTGCCGTCAACTTGGAAAGCAATATATTTAATTCCCCGTTTTGTTTATCGAAGCTGTGTTTCTTATCACATTTTTTTTTGTAATTTTCAAGAAAGTTAAGGGCAACACCACTAAAGATCCTGTATTCGTTTTTCTTCTAAATAATTGTCGAATGATGCACAAACGGAGATATAAGATAATATTCTTACTTAAATAATTAATAAATTTCTTTAATTTCCAAAGATTTCCGGAAATGTCGGATTCAATCATTATCAAAATTATATATTTAGCGGTTTATTTTCATTACCAGAGTGTGCGTGAATTTACGTGCAGTTGAGATATTTTACTAAAAAAATGTTTATTTTTGTTCGCTGATATCTCTTTTCCACACAAAAGTATTGATGCAATCCAACAGGAGTGGACAAGCGAGATAAGGCTCTTCATTTTGTTTGTCCTCTCTGAGAAACCGTTGATAGGCAATCCTGTCATTATTATTAAAACAGGTGAAAAGCACATGCTGAGACCACATAATTTTTCGGCGGTGCCACGCATGAGCTCAAAGAAAGAATGTTGTTTCATATCCTTCCATAACATATCCCTGTTCAAACGAATCATTTTGAATATTACAATGTTATAAAATTGGTGTAAGCTTTCCACAATACATGAGAAGTTCAAAGCCAAACATTGCCATACATAAGTGTATCAACATTATACGTGAATCGTGAATCATTTGAATGAAATGCTGATATTTATAGACATGTTTACTACTGAGTGTATCAAAATATGGGAAAGTTTTGTTTTTATGAAGATAAAACAACCAGTCTGCGATGACGAGGTAATTGCACAGTACTTAATTACTACTCATCGTAAACACTTGTCATGCAAGTGTGCTGTTTGATCAAAATGTGTACATTCACCATTTTACGTTTACTTTGCCATTTGAAAAACTAAATAATAAAAACATGACAGTACCTATTTTATGCCAATGCTTATCTAATATAAAAATCTGTAATTTATTTTATTTATTTATTAACGTTGTATTTCAACAGGGTAGCCCTTCCACTTAAAGAACTGATCTACCAAGGGGGCCTGCATACAATAAAAACAATATAATGCACATTTATAACACAACAAAAAATAAAATAAATATAAGGGAACATGAACGAATACATGAACTTGTTCATAAAACAATGTCAGAGATATCTATCAACTACTTTCATAAAAAAACACACATTTGCTCAGAGTGGAAACTTAGATGCGATCAGTAAATGATAACATTTCACATTGCTTTTTAAAAGAATTAAATGATGTGGTTTTTCTAATGCAAAGTGGGAGATTGTTCCAGATTTTTGAACCAATATATTGAAAAGACCTTTTCATATAATCTTTGTTTGGCTTGATAGACATATAATGAATCATCTATAGCATATCTTGTGAATATATGCGGAGTTCTAAACATTGCAATACCCTTCAAATATTGAGTTGAAAGTCCATTTATAACTTTAAACATATACAAACAAAATTGATAATTAACTCTTTGTAAAACAGATTGCCAATTTAGCCGTTTCAACATTGTCAAGTCAGGTGTAAGAGAATCCGCATTCAGAATTAGGCGAGTATATCGATTTTTAAGACTCTGTACTTTCAAAATCAAAAACTTAGCTGAGGTTCCCCATATAATCAAACCAAATCAATGTGTGGAAGAAATAGACCATTACATAGCAGAGTCAAAACTTGTTTCGGTAAATATTTCTTAATTTGTCTAATACACCCAATAGATTTAGCTAGTTTTGCACATACCGATTCAATGTGTTTATCAAACTTGAGAGTGTTATTAAGTATGACCCCTAAATACCTCAATTCAATCACCTGTTCAGTAATATCCTCTTCGCGCTTATGCACAACTTGTTTATTGTGTACTTTTCTGTGTGTGCCAAACAACAAAACTTTGTAATGATGATTGATATCAGAACCTGACTTATCAATGACTCACAAGTCACATATCAATCTTATTTTTTGATGATTGAAGACGAGATATTCCAAAAAAAACACCAACTAATGTACATTGACGAAAATGACATTGATGGTAAGCCACCTTTTGCAAAAAATAACGTATTTAGGTGTTTAAGAAAGATTTTACACTTTTGAACAAATGTTAACAAAATGTTAAGATCTTAATCAAGCTCAAATAATACAACGTAAAGTCGAATGATGTCAATTCGCTTAGGAGCAGGTTGATATTCAATCAATTAGTATTATTCTGATAATCCTTTGAATATTTCATAAAACTTTGACTTTTTGAGATATCGAGACAAACATGTGTGTGTATTAGATCGTCAATTCAGAACGCAATGCATATATTGGATCACACCTGTCAATCCACTAACAACTCCAATAACAGGTGTTCTTAAAAATGCATGATGCTCCTGGCAGAAAAGACCCTGTGAGTTGATGTGTGTATTGCACAATCAGTTGTGTTCTGAACCAATTATTTGATACACACAATATGATTGGTCCTGGCATGTCAACAAGTGAAAATCGAATTACAATTTCAAAGGAGTACCACAAAAATATCAATTGCTGAAATGTCACAGAAACCTGCATCAACAAAAATCAACATCATTTGACTTCATGATGATCAAATTTGAGCTTCATTTGGTTTGTAAATCTTCAAAAGTGTTAACTATTTTTGTTAACCCTTTGTCTATTTCACACCTACCTGACATGGCACCTCCGAGCTGTATCCCGAGACCCGTCAACACAAAGGAAACACTTGCAGCCGCGGGGAAATTCTCATCATTTGCAATCGCTTTTGCCGGCAAGGCTATGGTCAGGGCATCGGATGCAAACAGCGCCACCGCCTGTAAGCAGGCAGTTACACTGAGAAACCAGTAGGTCGAGCTGAGCGGGTCAATGAAGAATATGACAGCCGAGATGGTGAAGATCCACATGTACACAACGAAGACGTTCGCCTTGAGGTGCTCTAAGGTCAGGGCGATGAATCGTCCCAGGATGCCACTGACGCCGGCCATGGTGGAGAGGAAGACAGCGCGAGAGGAAGGGATGCCCAGCCACTCCGCGTGAGGCACCAGGAACAGGAACCAGGCGTAGAGGACGTAGTTGCCTAAGAAGATTCCAGGACACGAGAGTGCGAACATAGGCTCCTTGATCACCACCAGGGACTTAAGAAACCTGATTAAGAACGACCCCTGGTATGGGCTGCTCTCGTGTGTTGCTTGTATATTCCCCATGTCTTCAGGCGCTTTGGTGTCCACTCCTAATAGCCAAACCGATTCCCGTGATTCCGTTAGGTCGGAACGAGCTTCGTGCCCTTCCGATTCTGTCAAAATCTCCTCAGAGGCTAATACTTGCAGTAAGTCTTCATGGGTTTTAGAATCCATTTTCCTATTAATTTCTGGTGTAGTCTTCCTCTTGGCTTTATCACCCCCGTGATTCTTACCCGCTTCTAACAGTTTCATTGATTCGTCCTGCCCCTGCTTTCTCTTTAACCCATTCCGCCTTGCTCCTCCTTTCCTAGTGGCTTTCCGAGTGGCTTTCCTAGGTGTCCTGCAGTCTTCGGCATCATGATTGCTAGATCGCCGAGCATGTCGACCTTCAAATGACGCGCGGGATCGAAGCGCTGCACCAAAGGGCAATGTATGCAGCGAGATTGCGCCCATGATGAGGAAGGCACCATGCAGTCCGTAATTCTCCAGTGACCGTTCTATGAGAAATGGTAGAAGGAAAGCGCCTCCTATTGACCCGAAGCTGGCGATGACGCACCAGAAGTAAAATGCCTCACCGAAAAATTCCTTCATGGATAGAACCATGGTAAAGTAGGTAAAGGACATGCCCAGTCCTGTAGAAAACACGCACATTGAAAACATAAACAGTTATGACTGATATCCACGAAACGTAAATAAATTGCCGATATCACAATATAAAGAGGCATCGTGTTGCTCCCCAAACACGGACAAGTCCCGATCCACACGACAAAGATTTAATATGACAAATCTATTTCAAAGTTGTCCTTGCCTCACAAGATATTATAACCTTTTAGATGTTATCATTTGCAATTCTTTACATCCGTGACTATAATTCTCTCACCAAATTTGTCCTTGTCTCTTTAAAATTATTGCAAGCAATGTGCATTTGTGAGTTCCCAATATGACACTCCAGAATTTTATGTCTGAGTACTTTAAGTGGTACCGTTGTGTGTGACAAAAACAATACACTCAAAAACCTATCAAAGAATTCATCCTCTGGCACCAGACAAAATACTGCTCTACCGTGTGTATCAAATAAAAAAAACACACATAATTGAATATACAAAATTCAACCACTCGCAAAATTAGAAGGTGATGAATTCGGTTGTCGGAAAAAAAAGAATGTCAAAGATGCCGACAATTTATTCTTTAGGTCATTGGATAACCTGAACATTAGGCAACCAGTAGCTGAGACATTTCTTTTCTTTGTCAACAAATGCATTTGAGTAATGAATATTGAATTGAATATTGAATTAAATATTCAATTGAATATTCAATATTCAACCTCTTGCAAAATTGGAAGGCTACTTCCTGCGCAACCTATTTTGCATACCCTTTACAAAAGTGAGCAGTGCTCATTCAAGCGAGAATCATTTTTTGAACGTTCTGGTGTTAGATCAAAGTTGAGACCATAAGCTATCCACACATGTAAATCATTCTCCCCAGAATCAAATATGGTTTTTATTCGGCAGCTATTTAAAGGTCCCCTGTCATCAAAATGTATGTCGACTTATGTTAATGAAACATAATATGTACATAACAAAATCACTAACTGTTCAATGGAAATATGTGTCCTATATTTTAAAATAATTTTTCTTTATATTTTCTCAGAACTGATAAGCCCCGCCTCCAAAATATCCTCCAACTCAAGATTCCCCCTGTGACATCATCAAAGGTTAGCAGGATAATAAACAGAATTCATGCACAAATTAAACATTGCAATGATTACCTCCACCTGCCCACAAGAGCATCACATGTCTTCACACAATACCATCTAACAACCTTTCATGTGGGAATAATCGTTTCCTTATGTCAGAAATGTGCTAGCTATGTGAAGCTATTACAAGCACTTGCAGCTAGTCATTGCAATGTTTAGTTTGTGCATAAGTTATGTCCATTATCCTGCTAATTTATACCTTTGATGATGTCACAGGGTGAATCTTGAGTTGGAGGATATTTTTAATTTTGTCACTAACAGGGGGTGACTAGGTCCTTGTTATGTAGGTAATAAGGACAAGCGAATGTAAAATTTGATACTTTTTGAGATGGAAATACTAGCTATCTGAAAGGAAAATACCTGAAAGTAACGTTTCGTGCAATTTTTGAATGGAATATGATGCGGAACATTGTGAAAATGAGACTTTTATACTGCAACTTGATATCACGTTTAGAGCCTTTTTGCCATATTGTAACAATATTCCTCGATTGAATCTCTATAGATGCATCGTAGGTATTACATGTCACAATTGCAAAAGCATATGGAGTGAGGATATTTCCCTAAATTCTTCTGCGGATCCGACTTTGCTTATAAGTCAAATTTAGGCAAAAAACATTTAGAGAATTGGCGGATTCGAACATGGGAGATCAAAGAGAAAATCTTTATAGAGCGTTATTTTGAGACTAGAAGGAGAGTACAATGAATCTGCATTAAATAAACGGCTAATAGATATCCACGTACTTAAACATCATTGGTTAAAGGGATTGTTCTGCCTGAACAAGAATGTTATGATCTAAAGTTTTGATTTTGTGACGTCACGTGCGAGTTGCTCTCCCATATGTTGTGTACAATTTTAATTTGAAAATGTGCATTTTCTCAAAAAGATTTTGTATCTTTTTACTTGTGCATTTGATACCTTATTATAAATACGTTTTCACAAACATACCTGTATGAAAGACAGGAAAAAGAGCAATTTATTGAATTATACTTCACACAACAAATGATAGAGCACCTCGCATGTGGCGTCATAAAATTAAAATGTCAAAAGATCACAACTTTCTTATCCTTTGACGGATTTTCGTCAAACCTTCAGTAATATGTTTTTGTCACATTTCTGCTTTTATTGGAACAAATTTTGTCTGTACTGTAGTGCAGTACAACAAGGATGCATACCTGCTGTTGCCATGCAGAGGCCAAAGATGTACTGATTGGGCGAGTATGGGCTCGCTATGAAGGACAATCCGAGGATCAACCCGCCAGCCATGGCCAGAACCCGCGCGTTGAATCGCTTCGCTAGAGGGCGCACAATAGGAGCTGTGGACAAAGAAACATTTTGATATGATATATTTTCAGGTGGTCTGCCATGCCATAGCAGATCATCTCTTGTTTTCGTCCGAATTTTATTTCTTTATTATTATTATTCGGTGGTCTGTCGTAACCGACAGATCTTATTTTTATTTTTTGCCCCCCAATTTTTTGTGGCATGTATATCTCAACAGCGCACGGGTCATGTCTTATATTTTTACCATGTATAGGTATACATGTAAACTTGCCAAAATAAGATTTTCATGGTCATGGCATAACCGTGACGTCATCTACGAGCAATTTAATGAAAACTTATTAACTTATATATCTCTAGAACTAATCACCTTTAGCTAATGAAAATTGACATGCATGAAATTAATGAAGTACCAATTAATTTCAATGAATAAAAACGCGCGCGTACGTGTAGGTTAGTGGAATAACGTGCGCGCAAAATGTTAAAATGCTCCAAATCAACTGGAAATTGTTTTGCATATTTTTTTTTATGTTTCAAGTCATTTTGAGCATTTCGAAAATTTCGGCGCGTGCACGCGCGTTCGCGCGTTTTTCCGTGCGTAACGCAATCGCAATGTCAAAATGCCGTTTTTTCAAGTGATTCACATTTCTGACACTACAAACATCATATCCTGTAAATTTGAGCCATTTCCATCCAATAACAAGCTCGTGCAGGTGCATCAAAGTTCAAAGTCCGCGCGTGCGTCAATACGTTTTTGTGTGGAAATTTTTACAAAAACATGACTGTTTTCAATCGGCCATAGCTCTTCAGAATGGCCCGTGACCCCCAATTGTTTTTTTTTTTTTTTTTGATATTTGGAAAGAGTATGAAATGTACATGTGATTTCATGTTTTGTTTTACCGGTAAGTACATCGTGACGTCATCATATTGCCATATGAATCGAAAAAAATGATTTTTCATGTATGACGTCATGAACTTTTTCACCTGTTTGAGCGTATCTCAATAATCATCGATCAATTTTCTACCAATTTTTATTATGTTGCGCCTTGGACAATGGTCTATGGTAAAAATGCCTTTACACACATTTTGATTACGCCATCATGGTGTAAATTTTGATGAAAAGCATTGTGACAAATTCTCATACATTTACGTGTGTTGTTCATGGGAGAGGCATTTATTTCAAATCATGAATTGGCATGACAACTTTTTAGCAGCTGTATCTCGCCTATTTTTAAATCTTTTACTCTGGAACTTTAGTATGTTGTACCTGAGTCTCTTAGCTTTCTAGGCGTTGTCTCCATTTTCTGATCAAATATCGGAATCTTTGTAAAAACTCAGCTTGCACATTGATTTCTAAATCATTATAGCCCCTTTTCTGCTTTACGTGTTAAGTGTTAAGTTAAGTTCCTTTTATTACCTATTAATGTTGAATTTATGATCGAAACATATTCAATAATTATTGTGATATCTAGCTCCAAAAGATACATTCTTCGGGATTGAGCTAACACACATCAACCGACCAGTCCGTACAGATATCTAGTGCGGTTTATTGTGTACATTGAAAAGAGGAAGTTGTGTTTCAAATAGGACATCTTAAAGCATATTTATGTAAGTGATCTGTAATTATTCGAGCATTCTCATGTGGTGGAAATAATCAAATATCTATATATGACAATATGCCGCAGTAGCAAGCCACCCCCACCCTGTTTGTCTGTCTGTATGTCTCTCTCTCTCTCTGTCTCTGTCTCTCCTTCAATCTCTCTCTCTCTCTTTCTCTCTCTGTCTCTCCTTCAATCTCTTTGATATTTTCTTGCACTCTCCCGTTCGTTCTCTACATCGTTATTCCCAGAGCCAGTTTGGCCAACTCAGTTTCAATAGGTAACAATATGGCGCAAATTATTTTATTGTCTGCTTGCTTGCCAAACTCTGTGTATAGATGGCTGTAGTAATCCATATGTTTAGCCTATCACCATTATCAGCTCTGTATGTCTCTCCTCTTACATTTCTCTTTCCTCTGTTCTCTTTCTATGTTTCTCTGTCTATATTTCTTTCCATTCCTTTTTCTATTTCTCACATACACACACGCCTACATGCAATTACTAACATACACACAAACGCATTGACGAAAGAAAGAAGCTCATTTCCCCACGTGTTCCCTCTGTAAGTTCTACTGCATTTACATAATATGAACTTATGAAGTTGGTATATTTATCTGAAAATGGCATATCTGTTTCATGAACACTTTGCAGAAGGGCCTCTGAAAATAGAGGCGGGTGAGTTTGAACCATGGTAAAATAAATTCTGCAACTATACGTGGTGGAAGATTCCCGCCTGAACTTACACTGAGCTTTGGGTTGCACCCACGCGCAGTCAGATCTTGATCTTGCAAAACAATTATTTCTGTAAGATATTTGCATGGAATAATGCCGTGACCCCCTATTATTTCTTTGATGAATTCATAAAGAAATAGGGTGCAGCTTGTCACCAAATGAAAAAAAAAACAACAGAATGAAATTCAGAAAGTGTAATTTCTTGTAAATATTAAAAAAAACCATGATTGTCATTTACATTGGCACCAGCCCAAAGCCCAGTTTTTTTTTATATTATATAACTCACAGCATGATTTTTCGTTCAAGATTTATTTACATAAACTATGCCGACTCCGATCTAAAATATGAATAACCCACTTTTCAGTGATTCATTCGTTGTTTCCTGTTCTCCCAGTTTAAAGTAGTTCAGAATTGTTCTTGATACATGCATGTACTTACCCAACACATACATGAGAGTGGAAGGCAGAGTGCAGAGAAGCGCCATGGTGGAATAACGTGTGTCATAATAACTCACGAGGTCATTAATCAGAATACCAAACGCCTTTGACAAGCCAGTATCAAGAAACAAGATACAAAATCGACAAATTACGATGAGAAACCGCCAACTGGAAGTCGACTCCGTAGTGTAGTTTTTTCGCTTTCCCGCCATCTCACAAGCTGTCATACTATACGCTTCAGGATTCACCTAGATTTTGAATTCTTTCATCCACAGCGCCTGCTTTTACCTAAGTAGTCTTTCTTCCATGGAACCTATACTGATGCACACAATCATGAAAACATGGATCACTTGTTTTGCGAGCATGCGCATGAACAACTTTCACAGCACTACCAAAATATTGTTTTCTTTATGCATTTCAGCAGTACTCCGTTTTTTCTGCATTGCAAGTGTTCCTCTGCAAAAGCGCTATTAAAAGTTGGTAAACAGTCAATCAGCAGCGCTCGCTCGCTCTACATAAATCGTGAGCGTTTTATTTTTCGTCTCGCGAAATTTCACGCGCAGATTTTGCTGCAGCTAGATTATGAAGGAATTCGACATGCTAGCGAGATCTTTTGCTGGTGTCTTCTGTAAGCATACTGATCAGGAATTTTTTTTTAGAAAGGGATTGAGATTATGTGTTTCTCAATTTTTTCTTAACAGGCCTCAATTTTTTTTTTTTTAAAATATGTAAGCTCTCAGACCTTGACATGGATTGTACGGCAACGACAGCTATGGCTCTAAAAAGCCAATACTTCAGCGGAGATTTCGATTCCAATATTGTTTGGGCTCAAAAATAAAACATTTGTGCTATTCGTCTTCAAGTGACGCGAGATTTCAGAAATCGTACGGACTTCGCAATCGATATATATGTAAGCTCTCAGACTTTGCTGGATCCTGACCCTTCTACAAATTGGACGGCAACACCAGTTACAGCTTTGGAAAGCCAGTACTCCAGCAGAGAACTTAATTGATTCCAGTTTTGTTTGGGCTCAAAAATAAAAAAAATTTAGCTATTCGTCTTCAAAGTGACGCGAATTTTCATAAATCATCTGGACTTCGCAACCGATATTCGTCCGCAGGCAGCAGAAAACACGCGATTTTATTTTCAGCTCGGTAGTCGTGACCTTCACTTGACCTTCATTGTTCACAACTTCGTCATGTCTCACGCTGAGAATAACTAGAAGCGTATTTTCTGGGGCCTGCCGACTGGCTGGTAAAACAACAACAATACAAATCGTGAAAGGTGTGACACAAGCCAATGAAATCTGCACTTGACAAATAGTTTGTGGTATGGCACGTGTTATGGGTTCATAAATGTTGGGAGCAGTTTGGCATAGCTTTGACATGTTTGAGCTGTTTCGTGTGCAAAACAGCTTTAAATGTCCCTAATACAATATCGTGGGCATATTTGATGAAAGTCACATAGTCATTAAACTTTACACGATGCACTCCCCGGCGTAGGTCATTCACCAAAGCGTGAAATCTCGGTACAATTACAGCAGATTAGAGTTTAAAGCAAGATTAATGATGCATAATGCTTCTTCTTGTGTACTTATCAATATCCTGTTGTTTACGAATCAACCATTCTAAATCTTTTCACGGTCTGTTTGAAACAGAGCGATTCAATACGCAATGTTCAGTACTTCTTCGTTGCTTACCTTTTCCGTCCATTTGATTTCCATCCTCTGTCTTAGAACAGGGTGAACATAGCAATGAAGTACTCGGATTACTCGGATTCTAGGTCTGATTTCTAAATATTTTACTTAGTTTTGAAAAGGCCTATTCGTTGTTTAATCTTCTTCTCACATCTAGCATCTTCTGTGAAGATACTTCCGAGGCAGTTGATGAAAGATACTTGTTTGATGTCTTTGTCTCCCAGTAATGATGATACATCGCCCTTACAGTGCATTCGGATTTTATTTTCAGCTCGGTAGTCGTGACCTTCACTTGACCTTCATTGTTCACAACTTCGTCATGTCTCACGCTGAGAATAACTAGAAGCGTATTTTCTGGGGCCTGCCGACTGGCTGGTAAAACAACAACAATACAAATCGTGAAAGGTGTGACACAAGCCAATGAAATCTGCACTTGACAAGTAGTTTGTGGTATGGCACGTGTTATGGGTTCATAAATGTTGGGAGCAGTTTGCCATAGCTTTGACATGTTTGAGCTGTTTCGTGTGCAAAACAGCTTTAAATGTCCCTAATACAATATCGTGGGCATATTTGATGAAAGTCACATAGTCATTAAACTTTACACGATGCACTCCCCGGCGTAGGTCATTCACCAAAGTGTGAAATCTCGGTACAATTACAGCAGATTAGAGTTTAAAGCAAGATTAATGATGCATAATGCTTCTTCTTGTGTACTTATCAATATCCTGTTGTTTACGAATCAACAATTCTAAATCTTTTCACGGTCTGTTTGAAACAGAGCGATTCAATACGCAATGTTCAGTACTTCTTCGTTGCTTACCTTTTCCGTCCATTTGATTTCCATCCTCTGTCTTAGAACAGGGTGAACATAGCAATGAAGTACTCGGATTACTCGGATTCTAGGTCTGATTTCTAAATATTTTACTTAGTTTTGAAAAGGCCTATTCGTTGTTTAATCTTCTTCTCACATCTAGCATCTTCTGTGAAGATACTTCCGAGGCAGTTGATGAAAGATACTTGTTTGATGTCTTTGTCTCCCAGTAATGATGATACATCGCCCTTATAATGCATTCAGGTCAGAAATAAATGAGACAGACAAATTATATCATTCTAAGACTTCGAGACCAAACACGAGCATTAGGTTTTATTACAGGTTTAAACAAACAATGCAAAACAAAGTAAAAACTTCACAGTTCTTGAATAACCCCATCAAAACATAAAGCACATCCAAATCAAAACGTGATATTAACAAGGCATACAAGTATGTGGTGTAACCAACCTTATGCACAGTGATACACTCATTGCGAATAAACAAAAACATATTGTTTAATTGTGCGTGAAAATACGCAACAGTATAGCTCACCGAAGTGTGACATCATATGAGCATGTTGTCAGGACAACTCGTGCTAAACTATGTGGGCAGAGCAAACAATGGTGATTATAGCGAGGACTCTCACTGAGAGTCCACGTCACTAGCCCACTAGTCAATGTCGGACCAGTAAAACTCTCACCTAAGTGATGTTTAAAACCTGAAGCCTGTGAAACAATGGACATGACCACATCACAAAGCCACGACATTACTACATTTTACATAAAATACACAAATATGGAACAAGAAATAATCCACGACGACTCCTAGATGACACGTACAAATAAGATCATCACACAAATTTTATCACAGAGTAATAGATTAGAATACAATTTTTAGAAGGATGCACACATGCGTAAACGAAATATACATGTATGTATTGAAGGACAAAATTTACATACACCCATGGAATTCAGTGAAATTTGTTTGCTTGCCAAACATCATAAAAATTACTATATCTTCAGAAATATAAATACTAGCATGAAGAATTAAATGAAAGAGCGTATCAAGTTTTTTCACATGACTGGAATGCCGTCGGGATTAAATTTCTTTCAAGAAAAAAAAGTAATATTCGTGCCAAATGTATTCTATTGTTTGTTATCATATTTTCAAACATCGTTTCATAGAAATATATACATGTCAAATCTATGATTTATATTACATTTTCTATCATGATATGTCACTACTGAACAAAAAAGTGTAATCTGATATGTTTGTGTTGAGAAGTAACTCGCAAAAATATGAAAAAATTTTGTCAAGTTTTCATGTCTAATTTGTCTAAATTATGAAGATTTCCTGGGGAAAATGACACCTAAATATTGTTCAGCCCCTCGTGACAAAGTAATGTGATAAAGGAGCATGACATACTCATTTGTTTGATATCAATTTCGTCATGATAGCAGAAATATTTTATAAGATACAGTAAATTTTATGATCTTTGGCAAATGTCAACTTTTCTTTGAATTTCCTGGGTGTATGTAAACTTCTGGCCTCAACTGTACGTGTTCATTTTCAGAGTTAATTGTGTAAGAATAAGGCATACGTCATTACATGTAAGGCCTTAAATCAAGCGTTTACGTAAAGGGCATTACAGCCTGAAATTATCGATAATATATTCTGACGGATTGATTTGAGATATTGAGAAACAATTCTAATCCGTTTTTGTTTGATTTGTTAGTTATCATTCTTGTAATCTTCGTCCAGCAATATAAAATTGAAATACCTGACATGCCACACATTGTTTGGAGCGTATACGAAACACAACAAGTCGTAAATTAACTGTATACAGTGGCCGACTCGATTATTCACATGGGCGTGTTTCGTATCAAATTGACATAAAAAAGTGTGTATGGAATTTATCGTTTATTATAAGTTGCAACCTACATTTTAATTGAATTGACACGAACTCCATGTTGACCCATATGCCATGGGTGAGAAGATCACCATCACCTATTTTCACACTCTAGAAGATCAATCAATTCCATACGATTGTCAATAAATGGAGTTTGTTATTGTCGAGAAAAACGATTCCTAGAATCACTTCAAAATAGCCTTTTACCAAATTCAAAGTGTTCTTATAAACAAATAACAAGGTCTTTACAATTTGTACAACTGGAAAATAATAATAACCACCGTGATTGTTTTGAATCTCCGTCGCAGTCATTGTTGTGAACAAACAAACAATTATTTCAATGTGTACACAAACGAAAATACTTCTATTAGTTACTCGTAAATCGTACGGAGATTTCGTACATGTGATTCCAAGTGATATAGACACATCGCAATATAAAACAATTGATACCAACGAATAAGTACATTATATTTACAACAGAAGAGAGCGTTTAATAAATACTACAAATGGTGGCTAAACAAGACGAGAGGATAGCGATATAATAAAAAAAACGCATTCTTCCGGATCTTATTTCGTCAAACATACGTTGTGCGTCTGCCTTGGTAGCCACGATTCTGTCACATAGAGTACACATGTTTAACTTCACAGACGTCATAAAGGTTTGACTTGACATCACATTCCCCTTTGGGGGAGGGGTATTCGGTCAACGACGTTAATGTCACTGAATATAAAAATATATATGAAAAAGTTAATGAATAGCCTTATTGTAATTCTATTTTTACAAACGTCTGGAAACGATACATATTTTAGATAATACTGTTTTCATTAGGTCCAGACCACATGGCAAGGTATTTATTTGAAAAACTCGTTGTAATCAGGCTAATGTAGAAAAATGAATGCTAGACCTAGCCTTTGCATCAACTGTACATGTCACGGTATCAGTAAAAATCATAATGCTCGTTTGACCTTTCTATCTAATGTAAATGCACCTGGATTTGATTAAGCGTTATATGGGAGTTATGCCCTGATGATAAGAGGAACAGATTAGAAACACTTGGTAAATTTGAAGGTTGTAATCTCCTAGCCATGAATCCGGATTATTAATCTCTAAGGGCAACTCCTTTGGTCCGCATTATCGTAACCCTACCGACTGCCCATCATTCTTGTGGACGGTGCATAAACAAAATACTACACAGAGCATCAACTGTCTACGTTAAAACCACATAACAAGATTACGGAAATAGTAAGAAATGATGTGAAAACACAAATAATTGTTTGTTTAAAATGTCCAATTTTCTTCGAACCCTTTTCTAAACTCTTCATTTGGTTGAGCTAATATTATTTGATAAGACTTATTGTCACGATATCATTCGATTAATAGCTCTGCGTCAAACCACAATTTCTATCACCGAAGGAGGATCAAAGGCAATTCTGAATTTATCAGTATCAAGTTGATTATTTACAGAGGGATCAAGCAAGCGTTGGTGCATTTTCTAAGATGACGGGTTTTTTTTTCAACAAACCTCGAATCCTGATTGCCTTTTATAGAACTGTACGTTAGTAGTTCAATATTGCGAATCGAGTGCGTTTAACGATGATAAATGTTTCATTACTTGGAAAACTATGAAGTCAACATGTTTATATGCTCAGCATTTTGGGCTTTGCAAATGAACATGGCACAATAACAGATTAATAATGTGGCGGTAAAAGTTAATGACGCAATGATGTAATGAGGAAATTCGGTAATTACAGATATCTGGTAGAAAAAATACGCTGGTACTCATCAAGGTTATGTTTTATTAGAGTATGCAACTGTCAATATTTGTGTAAATAAATGGGACGAGTGTGTACCTTCACGTATATGCATATGTACAGTGTATCCGGAGGTGTATCTTTCGGCACTTACTCAAACATCAGTCTTCTATTTAGCCTTCTCTTATTTCGTCCAATGCCCATTCGGTTCAAAATCCCTTTCGAAATAAGTTTCGAACCTTCGGAAAACGACCTTTGACCTGATTATCCTCATCAACACACGTGGTATTACGCAAGGATCATTTGTACCAAGTTTTTATCATAATTGATACAGAAATAAAGAAATGAGAGCAAGTTAAACAAAATCTTAAATATTTTTGTAACGGCATGGCCTCATATTATTTGACCTTTTAACCCCTAGATGACCTTCGACCTCATCATTCTCATCAACACATGCAGTAGTACCCAAGGATCATTTGTACCAAGTTCGATCACAAATGATGCTGAAATAAAGAAATGAGAGTAGTTTTAACAAAAGCTTTTACATTTTTGTAACAGATCAACAGACTAAAAAAGATGACTAACAGACCAATAGAAAAAGTCAACATTTTTGTTTATGTTACATGTTTATATGCTCAGCATTTTGGGCTTTGCAAATGAGCATGGCACAATAACAGATTAATAATGTGGCGGTAAAAGTTAATGACGCAATGATGTAATGAGGAAATTCGGTAATTACAGATATCTGGTAGAAAAAATACGCTGGTACTCATCAAGGTTATGTTTTATTAGAATATGCAACTGCTGTGTCAATAAATGGGACGAGTATGTACCTTCACGTATATGCATATGTACAGTGTATCTGCAGATGTATCTTTCGGCACTTACTCAAATATCACTCATCTATTTAGCCTTCTCTTATTTCGTGTAATGCCCATTCGGTTTAAAATCCCTCTGCTATTATCCTTTCCTCTGCCAAATAAAGTGTGCTCTATTGCAATAAATGGAATTAATGGAAAAGAAGAAATGAAGAGTTAATTTGCAAAAGGAACTAAATCCATTTTTACACACAAAAAAATACACACAAAAAAAAGCTTCTTAATGTGACTGTACAGGCGCCTGTGGAAAACTGAACTTTGAACGTGACAATAGTAAGTATTGTCCATTTAATTAGTCTTAAAATCTTATTCCATCACAAGTTTTAATGCTTCCAAATGTGCTAATATTAATAAGTCAAATTTTAAGAAAAATTGATTTAGCTTCTTTTGGAAACAAGCTCTCCAAAATACACCCATGGTATGGCACATAGAGTTAATGGTCCAGAGGAAAGGTTGGCTTTCAAGATCCATTGAGTACCGAAGTGGTGTCGTCGTATGAGCATGTTGTCAAGACAATTGGCTCTAAACAAACTCGTTCCAGTGAGAGGCTTAGCAGTCCGATATTGTCTATTGTCTATCGAGCTAGTGTCGGGCATTCCCAATTACGGTCCCCGTTGTGATCACCGCTGCTTGCTCTGCTTGTATTGTTTAGAACCAGTTTTCTTGACAATAATGCTCAAATGACGTCACACTTCGGTAGGGGGTAAGGATTATGGTTTACGGTTTAGGCATAGGGATTTGAGCGAATTTACGCAATGAAAATAGTGTGTATTTTCTGTGCAGAAATGCCAGAAAAGCGCATTTAGAGTTTAAGCAGCAGATCAGAAGTTTCGCACGGAGTAGAGACCAAATGGCTATAAATCAATAACACTTTGTTAACATTTGCGCGCCAAACTGTTGGTCTATGCACATTGTGAGTATGACTTGTTCGAAAATGCACGAACGGCGTTTGGAGGATTAGTACAACAGCTTCGCACACGGACTTGCGACGTTCTGCAGCATCACGACGGGTCCTCTCTGCTAGTCAACGCCTTCTGCGTCTGCCCGGAGCCGTACTTTCTGGCGGAAAAAATGATGGTAATTATGACCATGATGACAATGATGATATTAGTAATATTAATGATGATGCTACTACTCATGTTACTCATTGCGGATAGATCGCTAGTGATAATCGTTTGTCTTGCAATGTGTGGTCAACAAGGAATCTAAGATCACGACGTTTCGTGCGTCGCTGAAACACTTCGTCAGGTGTGATACAAAATTGTGGTAAGTATAGGGGTTTACGTACCCTTTGGTCAGTACAGCGCACTAACTTAAACCCCGCTCCTAAACGGCCAAAGGGTACATAAGCCCCTACTCACTACAGTTTTGTATCGCAACTGACGAAGTGTTGCAGTGACGCACGAAACGTCGTGATCTTTATTTCACGTTTTATTTAGACAGGGTAGTCCTTTCAGTCTCGAGGACTGCTTTCCAAAGGAGCCCTGTGATACAATTCACGTAAACATAACAAAATATGTAACATTCAAATACAATTAATACAAAGATCAAAGATAACAATAACAAAGACTAACACAAAGACACATTTGAAGAAGGAAAAAAAAAAGTCACACAAATGTAAGTGAGTGAGTGACCCCCCCCCCCCCCCCCCCCCGGCCTAACGCAGTGCCCGGGTGTAGCTTATACGACGCACATCTGATTTACATTTTGTGAGACTATTACAACAGTGAACAATGATTGGGAGGCTGTTAAAGAGTTTACTACCACAATAGCAGATTGATCTTTTCATGTATTCAGTTCTAGGTGTGGGAACAAATAACGGGCTGCGGGTTGCGTAACGGGTTGTATAGTTAACATCTCTGCGTTGTATTAAGGTATTTAAGTAACGAGGAGCTTGCCCATGGAGGATTTTGAATACAAGTACCGTTTGTTGATACCGGATTCTTTGCTTAACTGACTGCCAATTTAAAGTGCTTAACAGAAAACTTGCCGATGTGAATAAATCCATGCCAAGAACCATTCGAGCGTATTTGTTTTGCAATCGTTGGATACGTGAAATATTTGTTTGGGCACAGCTTCCCCATACTGTACAAGATAAATCATTGTGTGGTAAAACAAGAGAATAAAACAGATCTATCATTATTTCTTTTGTAAGGTAACACTTTACTCTACGTATGCAGCCAATTGCTTGTGATATCTTTTTTACAACATGATCAACATGACTAGTCCAATTAAGACTCCCGTCCAACACAACACCAAGATATTTAAATTCTTTGACATGTTCAAGAATATCATTTTTGTACATTATTGCCAATTTTTTACCTGTTAATTTACGGTTTGAACCAAACAGCATAGTTTTCGTCTTTTCCGAGTTTAAAAATAGGTCATTACATTGAAGCCATTTAGTGATGGTACCAAATTGTGACTGGAGTTTCAGTTGTACATCATGAATATTCTTATCTGTACAAAATATAGCTGTGTCATCTGCGTATAAAGATAATTTACAGGATTCATCTAATATTAAATTAGATATGTCATTAATAAATATACTGAACATCTTAGATCCCATGTTGACCACACATTGCGAGGCAAACGATTATCACTAACGATTTATCCGCAATAAGTTACTTATTTAGCATCATGATTATTATTACTAATATCATCGTTGTCATCACTGTCATGGACAAATGACTATCACTAGCAACAATGATGATGATGGTGATGATGATGATAATGATCAGATGATAATGATAGTAATGATAACATCCTTGATATCCAATAGCCATATATCCCACCAGCTGGCAAGAATCTGCGTCTGTATAGTTTCAAAACAATCCACTTGTTTAGAGTCTTCTTCAATTTCTAGGTAAAATAAAATAAAGTTATTTTGATAAATTATACTAAATTACGGAAAAACGCAAATAACAATTATTCTTGAAATTAATGTGCTGTATTTATAACATTTTCCATTTCCATATCCATTTCCATCTCAGATATTAAACGATACCTAAAAGGGATACCATCTTGTTTGCAAAAGAAGTGAAAACATGTACCTCTCTCAGTTTTTCCTTCAACTGATCTTCCTTCAACTTCTGCTCCTCATACCGATAGAGGGCAGCACGTAATGGCTCCACCACTGGGTCGTCGAGCTGAGGGAAAAGCTAAACAAAGAAAAAAAGGAAGACAACTTGAACTTTGACCTGAGCTTGTTTATTATCCATTAGATGAAAAAAAACATCCAAAACAAAATAATTTCAATATTAAGAGAAACAGTTACAGACATAACATTGCTTTGTAAAAGGATTAAAGAAAGCATAAACTAACATTATTGATCGAGTCTAATCAAACCTGGAACCTGAAAATATACATTATTAATGCATGATATTATCCATTGCTGATTAATGCATTTTCTTTTGTTCGTCATTAACCCTTCATGTGTGTATTTTGTCACAGGTAATTTACTAAAGTACTGATAAGCCACTTTTCAACCCAACACAATTAATATGATTAAGCAACAACTGTTTCAAATAATATATTTAAGCCATACCATTGCAAACAAGACAATCCGTTTTGGAATAACACCTTTAATGATTAAATATCTTTTGCGACAAATTAAATTCTTCATCGGCATGATCAGTTTTGTTTTTAAATCATCATAAGATGATAACATTCAAAATGGATTAGCGACGATTTAATGATTCCTTTATAGATTCATTTCAGAAATATTGGATTGAATCTGATAGGGACCAAAAACAAATTTGAATAGCTCTACATGCGCCATTAATGCATTTTTGTACACGAAACACACACAATTTCTATAGACACGTAGTTAATGTGGCACACGAAGGGGTAGGAAAAGGATACTTAACTAAATGGTGAAAATCAAACATATTGGCAAAGAAGGATACATACTGAAAAAGAATCGTAAATAAAGCATAAGAGAGAGGGGAACGGACAAACAGCAAGATGAAGAAATAAAGAAAAGGGGAATAAGTCAAATGTGTGCAAACTCAGATACGAAAACCCATCCAGGCATACAAAACAAACGGACTGAGGGTATGTGTATACTGAAGCGGTTTTCAGTTACCGCTAACTAACATGGTCATCTCAATTGCCTGTCAGAGGGTGTATCTACTCTCGTGAAGCACCTGACCTCCTTGGCATTAAAGATCGCTGTATGAAGCAATTTGCGTTATTTGTCGTGACGGGAAAACGTTAGTAACAAAGAACAAGCTGCTAGCGGTACCGGCGAAACCATCACAGAGGTTGTATAGATGAACGAAAGTTCAATAGTCTTACCTTCTCAACGACTTCAAACATCGGGATGAGCACGAACTTGATGAACCCGACCTGAGCCGTTGGCTTCGTGACTTTATCTCGGTCCATGAATGATGCGACGGGCAGACCTTCGATCTTTTCGCGGTCACTCTGACAGAGGTCAAAAGGGGAAGTCGGATATGATAAACATCTCAAACACACTTGCGATAATAATAATTACAATTGCCCGATACAAGGAATACCCAAGGATTCCATTTTCTAGTTTAGTTGTATTTTTTAATTCCTAGTAGCACAGGGGGTGTTTCACCAAGCTGTTCGTAAGCTCCGAACGACTGGTGATCCCTTTCTTGTGTTAAATCACATTCTCAATTATTTTGATTCCATCAGCTTAAGTTCAAATCTGATGTTTTTAATGAAAATCACTGTTGTTAAAAAGTGTCTGAATACAAAGCTTATAATTTGTGAAATGTTATTAGGATTGTTGTAAATTAAATCGCAATATGTTAAAAGAGGAAAAAAGTGTGGTATCGCATTTAGCACAAGAAGGAATCATCAGTCGTTCGTAGCTTACGAACAGCTTGGTGAAACACTTTTTCCTTACTTCGGAAAGAAACGACGGAACAAAGTTTTTTATCAAAATGAATACTGTAAAATCAAAAGTCACAATTAAGATCATGTCTTCACCTGCATGAAGTATTCCTCCAGCAGACAATCGACCCATGGCTCGGAGACATCTGATGGGCGCACCTCATTGGAGATGTCGCAGCATTTGATCAGAACCATCCTTAGCTGTATGGCCGGAGGGAGACAAGGGGAGTAACATTGTTAGCATTTTCAGGTGTTAATTGCAAGTGTTGATTGTAAGTGTTGATTTCAGGTGTTGATTTCAGGTGTTGATTCCAAGTGTTAATATCAAATGTGCATAGCATTGCACACGTTACATCTAAGTAACAAGAAATGCAAAGCAGGATAACAATATTGTGTGGGCAATTCAATAGAGCACAAAAAATACTTGTAACGTCATGAGGTAAATGTAAAATGTGCACTTTAAATGAAGGCTGTGCTTATGAGTATTGCATTGGAGTATACAGGGGTCACATGACACTAACTGTACTGTATATTTATTCAATCGTGTTGATACTCATGACACGCAACAACATTTCGAGCCCTATAACGTCGATATAATAACACACACGGGTGAAAGTCTAATAAATACACCGTGAAGTGGCTAAACACGACATGTTTTTTGTGCAATCATAGCATTAAAGCGTATCCCCGTAGCTCGAGGGCATAAATTCACAAAATTATGTAAATACCGGGCTCAGGCTAATTTGAGTTCAAAGTCACGTGATGTAATCGTTTTAAAATGACAAATACCTGTAATCGTTGAAGTATGATATGAGGTTACACCCCTGATGGCGGTAGAACAGATCAGCGAGAGAAAACAGTGTGTGCGGATGTCGGGGAGGGGAAGAGTGAAAATGATATACAAATGGAGAAAGAGAGAAAGAGAGAGAGAGAGAGAGAGAGAGAGAGGGGGGGGGGGTGAGAGAAAGATAGTGTGATAGATGGATATAAGGAGAGAGAAGGAGACAGTGTGAGACAGAGAGAGAGAGAGAGAGAGAGAGAGAGAGAGAGAGAGACAGGGGGTAAGTGAGAGAAAGAGAGAGGGAGGAGAGAGCCGGAAAGAGAGAGACACGGTAAGTGAGAGAAAGGTAGTGTGATAGATGGAGAGATGGAGAGAGGGAGAAAGGGAGAGAGGGAGAGAAGTAGGGAGAGAGAGAGGGGGGGGGGGGAGCAGTCTGTGTATTCACGCAATTAACCCACACACACGCACACACACACACACACACAAACTTACATAGTTGAGATGCTCTTGGTGCTCAAAGTCGAAACCGCCCTCTACGTGTGCTTTGAACTGGTCCAGAATCTCCGAATGACGCGCCATGTCCGTCGCCATTATGAGCATAATGATTCCCTACAATCAGTGAAGGAGAAACCGTACGACATGATTAACTAGTTTCTCCGCCCCCTAATACGTATTGCTACATGATTCATGTACACTATGTATTAGAAAATGGTGCATGAAGCGAAAATAATGTAAAGATGCACTAATTGGACATTTTCATTGACGATACGTCAACTTCTCATGGTTACGACATTTAGCTAATGAATACAGGTCATCATGAGGTTATATATTCAAAATGAAATAATATTATTGGCCTAGATATCCATGCCTGCTGCAAACATGGTTCACACATGTCGATGTGCAGGCATATCCCTACTCGTATTAGAGCATCGCATATTTCATTCCATCCGAAAGAGCATTAATGGAGAACGATTATACCAAAGATGAAGCGAAGAGTCCCATCCATCGCGTGTTTGAGTAGCCAATGAAAATACTGATATGGAAATATGTCCAGTTATTATCAACTTTACTTCAGGCGTGGTGAAGTAATCTGTTAGAGATTTAGACAGTGTGGCTGCGTTATGCTGAACTTTAACCCGCTAGTTAAGTTCGGTATGAAGTGCCTTTCAAGGGAACAGGAATTTCGCAACGGGGTGTTCTTTATAAATGGTGGCAATACATTTCCAATGAATGCGCAAGATCGGATCTGGTGGTGTGAGTTGGGCAGACCGGTCACGACGCTCCCTTTGATCCTTTGTGCGTTGTTGTTTTTGTATTGTTTATTTTTTTCCCAGCTTTATAGCGCTAACATTTCGGGGAGTCGGGAAGGGGGATATATACTCCATGAATTTCTTTTTAAAATATTCTACAGATAAAGCAAACAAAGGTGGCATGAATATTTTTTTTTCAGAATGAGGACGAAATTACAACGAGAACAACAACATGGCGCATATTGGCATAACTGCAAATGACCTTTACCCATAAAATTTTGTTACAATTTTCTGGACAAGGATTATTATTTGTATAGAAAATCGTAACAAAATGTCACGGGTAAAGGTTTTTCGCAATTATGCCAAGTATGCCAATTATGCTGAGTATTTTGACTTTGTACTGGAACGGTCGTCATTCTATTTCGCACTGAACAGTGCACAGGTTTGAGTGGGTCAGTACGAATTGTGTGCACAAATTAACTTTGTTTCGTTTAAACACACAAGGTGCACATAATTCTACGGGACGACGAACACAAGTGTGTTTTTCGTTTCTTTAAAATGGGCAAACAAACTAACAACAAATAGACCGTGCAAAAAAAATACCGTACGAAATTTACCAACGCATGGCAATGAAAACCACACATATCGCAAGGAAATTCATCTCGTTATTTTTTGGCAAATATTATCGCCGAAATAGCAAAACAGATTAAACATTTTTATAATTCATGTTATAAGGTAAATCATAATGCATCATTATGTACGATGATTTTTTAGGAAAATCCTAAAACAATTATATGATAAAATATAATGTGAAGCACTTTTGTACCTGTCTGATGTTCTTGAAGTGCTCTTCGTGGACGTTTCTGAAGATGTTGCACTCAGGGTTGCTGAGTATTTTGAACGCAACAGCACAATGGTGGTTTTCCAGAGGTGAGATGTCATTGTATCGAATAGCAAGGTCGGTGCGGGCATTAATCTGATAACTGGGAGAAGCGAATACAAATATTTTTTTTATTCGTGGCCTGTACGTCATCGTTGACAAAGTGATAAGAATTGTCACGATTTTGCTCACAAATATTTCTTAAAATGATGAAAACACCAATGTACTAATAAAGCTAATGATTTTCCAATGACGCACTCATAAAGCAGCAACATTAAGGGCATAACAACCACCAGTTTTTTTTTTTTTTTTCATCAAGCATGAAAAATAATGGATATAGTATCATCAGCACCACCCTTGCTCCACGTCATTGGGTCACCATGGCAGCACTGTCCGGTTGCTGAAACTCGCATAGAGCAAGACATTGCACCACAGCCTACATTGTAATAATAATCATCATCGTCATCACCAGCTTTATCTTTATCGCCAATATCATTGTTATCATCATTAGCATTGTGATCTTCTTATTCATCATCATCATCATCATCATCATCATCATCATCATGTTCGTTATCATTATCTTCATAATCTGTAGTATTCTCATCATTATCATCCTCATCATCTTTATCATTCACATCATCTTCATCATCCTCTTCATCATCTTCATCATCACTATCATTATCATTGCATTTATCATTTTCATAAACGCAACTGTGTTTTGAAACACTGTTACTATGACGTCACAATATAGTGCACATAATACGCGCACCCTGTTCGTGACGTCACAATGCTTCTAGCAAGTCCATAAATCTTATCAATGCATCCTTAGAAACACGGTTTCACGACAATGTTTTGAACAATGTTTTGAAAACAGTGTTTCACATACCCTGGGAAGGCACAATCGTATAAACGCAGCCATGGTAACATGCTCTCTCGCTTTGCCTCTGTAATCTTCTCTCGTAATCCAATTATCCGGCTTTCTCAGGCACATCATTTAAATGTCATCCATGCACACTGTACACGTTTAATATCCGATTGTAGTTTTACGATACTGCTGATGAATGTGAGCCCAATGTGTTGTAGCAAAGCTAGTATTGTGAGAACGCAATATATTATAGAGTACCGAAGTGTGACGTCATATGAGCAAATTGTCAAAGCAACCAATTCTAAACTATGTGGGTAGAGCAAGCAGCGGTGAGCATAGCAGGGACTCTCATGGGGAGATGGAGTAGCCCACTAGATAAAATTCGGACAAGTAAAAGTCTCCTTTGAGCGACGTTGTTTAGAACCAGAAACTTGCATAACAATGGCTATGAAGACACCACATCGGTCAGTCATTTGAGCATTATTGTAAAGACAACTGGTTCTAAACAATACGGGTAGAGCAAGCAGTGGTGATCACAACGGGGACTGTAATTGGGAATGCCGAAGACTAGCCCGATAGACAATATCCGATAGACAATATCGGACCGCTAAACCTCTCACTGGAGTGAGTTTGTTTTAGAGCCAAATGTCTTGACAACTCAAATGACGACATCACTTCGGTACTCTATAGACACGTCGGTCGACGTACGTGTTGTTGAAGCCTGGGTGGTCCAAATCGTGGCACACGGCTGCGGTGAGTAGGATGCCCAGATCGCAGAGACTGAACTTCGACTTGAGGTCGCACAGGTAGATCATTCCGTACATCATCTGGGTCACGCAGAAGCAGTGCCGGAAGTTGTGGAACGGGTTGTTCCGGTAGTTCTCCTGCACGCATAGCTACATAAATCACAGTAAGACATGTGTATGTAATGGTTATTCGTCGTTATTCCGAAGGATCGTTATTCTGAATATTCGATTCTCCAACAATAAAGTAGGATTCGTTGATCGTAGAATGGCATAGGGTTCGTTGATGTTTGACAGCAGTAATTATCAGTTACCTGTTATTAGCTTGCTATTTCATTTATTGAGTTGCTATTTGATTGATATTTAATGTGATACGATTGATATTTATATACTACACTTAAATTTCATACTTGTCTCCATTTAGATTTATTATGTTGTACTTGTTTTATTTATTTTCTGTTTACATTGTAAAGCGCTTAGAAACTGTATTTTATAAAATTCTATAAAAAATCTCCATAATATTTTTAATATCATCATTAATCCAAAGTTTCATTTAGGGTTCGTCAACGATATAATATATATATCGTTGACGAACCCTAAATGAAACTTTGGATTAATGATAATATTAAAAATGATATATATTTAACTGTATTGTGCGCTCCTGATTCCATTTTACTCAGCTGATCGTATTATGCACGTGTTCCTGCAATGTCAAATCGTAAACAAGTAATGATACTGTAAAAATAAGGTAGGCCATAGTCTTACGTCGAAACGAGTGCTTCCCACAGACGTGAAGTTCTAGCATACTGCCGTGGTTGACCTATCTCAATTTCAACGCCTCTACCACACCCTCCTCCAGCCCCCTTGCTTCTCATGACGTCATGGAATATAAACCACGAGAAGGAATCCGAGAAGGCCAACAACTTGAAACAACATTAATGAGCTATAGGGTTTCCCGATGCCTGTATGACAATACCCCGCATTGACGCAAACAGACCACTTGGCCATGCTGATGTTTATCTAAATTTCTTGTTGCCATGGAAGTTTTAATTTTCTTTCACTAGAGAAAAACGTATTAAATACCTAAAATATGAAGAAAATCATGTATATAATATGAAAGCCGATACACACTAGATAATATTTCGCGATTTAGTATTTTGTCACATTTAGTGCTCCTTTCTAAATGTAGCTTATATGGTGCTACCAAAAGACAATTAAAGTCAATACCACAAATAGCAGATCCAGAATCAGACCCCCCCCCCATCCCCCCCCCCCCATCCCCCACCCCAGTGTGAAAAGGTCATAACCATGACAACTAGGCCACGAAGATTTCAATTTCCGGGTAAGCGAGAGTGGGGAAGGGTGGGAGAGGGAAGGGTGGGTTCGTGGTGGTGGTGGCGGTGGTGGTGGTGGTGGTGGGGGGGGGGGGCATTGTGAACTCGGCTCTGCTTTGGTGCATTAAGATTATAATTAGTATGGATGATCATCTTGCTGGTAGTATGTTTTGAATATGTCACTCATCCTTTTTTGAAATACATTTTGACTATTTGCCTTAATGGATCTATTTCAAGAATTTAGAAATAAAATTTGAAATCAGTTGAAAGCGCAATGGGAGTATACATTGTTATTCAATGCACCCCCTCTTTTTCCCGCCCCTCTTCGGTCTAAATTCAAGATAAATTAAAAATACATACCAGAAAACGCCGTAGGACAATGGGATTCATGTGGAACTCTGACACAAGACCCAGCTCGTGATACATGTGTTCCAATAGGCACAGCATCTGAAATATGAGAATAGATTATGATATAAGAGACGCCATTGTTGAAAGCGAAAAGAGTGCATGTGATCAATTTAACTAGTGTACATAAAAACAATTTAAAACATTGTTATTTAACAATGGGAACACCAATTTAGAAGCATTGGAGTGAAGAAAAGGTGAAGCAGTTACAAAATCAAGTTGATAATAGGAACAGAAGAAGGGGTAGTTGGAAACAAGAATGAAGCATGTGCAGAGGGACAAGAAGGAAAAGGGAAAAGAAAAGAGGACATTATAAGGGAAAATCAAATGAGAAGAGAGAGAGAGAGAGAGAGAGAGAGAGAGAGAGAGAGAGAAAGAAAGCGAACAGGAGAACGAGAGAGGGAAAGCAGGAAAAATATGTTTAATGAAGATCAATTCGATATAGATTTGGGGAAGCTTCTGAGCGAGGAAATTATTCCTCCAGGCTGAAGGGTTCCCATCTGGAACACCTGTCGCTACTGCACGGCCTTCCTCTTACAACGACTGATAGTCCTACAGTGCCATTCCTACAGGCGGTCATTAATACCACATTCACCAGATAAAATGTCCCGCCTGACTGACAGTCCAGGCAACCTTCATGTTGTAAGCTTGGCCAGAGTGGCGTTGTTCAGTTTAATATTTTGTCTGCAAGCTAGACTTCGTTTTGTCGCGCCAACGCAAATTTGCTTCAATCGGTGACAACGGATGGCTGAGGATGTTACATTATGAACATTCGTTGCGTTGAAGGTGAATTTTCTGCGGACACGAAATTATCACCATGGATACTTGATGGACGTGTGCTGAGAGCAGTACCGGGATGAGTTGATAAATACGTCGAGGTAAAAAGAGGGGGAACAGACGACAGCTACGTTTGATTCTGCGATCGATACATGAATCATACAAGTGATTTATCTATCACTGTCTATGGAACGGGTAATATCGATCAGTAATCCGTATCACAAAGGACTTACGATCGATCTTGATCGTAACTTGCAATTGATATGGATCGTAGCTTTGTGGATCTATTGCAAGTATAGAATTGATTGCAAAATCATTCATACGCTTTGAATTACAATACATAACGGTCATTATTTCGTGATATGGTAACTTGCAATTGCAAACACAATACAGGGTTATGATCCCGAATGTTCTTACGTACCGGGACGCTAGAAAAGATGTGGTTGGCGCTTATTGCGAAATGTTCTATCACCGTGAAACATAAATAATGTGCTCCATCTTGTCGATGCAACGTGGTGTGAAGATTGACAAAGACCATTGAGACATTTGGCGGACAGTGGGATATCGGGTAACATAGGAGTCATTAGCGAATGTTTCACAGGTGTCGCCTGCTGGATTCACTCTTATTAGCAAAATAATCATTCGCAGCCTCGTCTGCTCTCTAGAATGCTGTTTCGTCGCTGTACATTAGGTTAAGGCTCAGGAAAATGAGTAGGAGCGGTGATCCGAGGATTCACAAATCCGATAAGAAGTGAGAGCCAGTCGGCTTCCAGTATTCACATACATCATTGTAAATTTTGTCCTTGTATGTAGCTGTTGAAAAGCCTACCACCAAATGACTTGATGTATTTCAGCTAAAAAATAACCTCGTTTTTTTTTTTTTAACCATAATCGTGCCCTAATCGGCCCAACGCGCCAAATAATGGTTAACAACTTACGCTGCCCGTCTCTCACTCGTATTCCGGAGCATAAACAATTCTATTGATTTTTTTCCTCCTCAGGAAGTCAGCTTTTTGTCAATTGATCTGCGGACCAATTTAGCAACTTATGATGTCGAGTTTTGTCATCATTTTATCTACTGTACGCTCGTCGACCACTTTTCCCACCTTTCTTGTGGTGAAAACGGAATGATGCTTATTTCAGTTCTCTTGATATTAAATAGTTCGCAATGCGTTTGTCCAAGGTGCCGCTAGTCATGCATACATGTGGCCGGTATAGAGTACCGAAGTGTGACGTCAAGGCAACTGGTTCTAAACTGTGTGGGTAGAGCAAGCAACAGTGATCACAGTGGGGACTTTCATTAAGAGCGCCCGACACTTTGCCCGCTGGTCATACAATGTTTCGCCATAAAACCCTAATTTCAGCAATGTGGTTTAGAACCAGAAACCTGCAAAACAATGAATTAAGCAACTTATGGTGTCTAGTTTTGTCATAACTTCATGTACTGTACGCTCGTCGATGACTTTCCCACTATTAATTGCAATATTTCTTTATTTCCATTCTTTCTTATTTTGGACTTTCATGTACTGTACGCTCGTCGACGACTTTTCCAACTATTAATTGCAATATTTCTTTATTTCCATTCTTTCTTATTTTGGACTTTCATGTACTGTACGCTCGTCGACGACTTTTCCAACTATTAATTGCAATATTTCTTTATTTCCATTCTTTCTTATTTTGGACTTTCATGTACTGTACGCTCGTCGACGACTTTTCCAACTATTAATTGCAATATTTCTTTATTTCCATTCTTTCTTATTTTGGACTCCTTATTAAAAGGTACTAAGTATTTTTTTCTTCTAAAAGAATTGTATCAGCGCATCTTGCACATTAAGCAATATGAAAGATTCTAGAGGAGAATACTTTCAATATCTACCATTTACTACAAGGGCCAGGATGCTACTAGGCCAAGTGAAGAAAAGTAAAATGTTCTTTTTCTACCGTTTCCGCGCTTGTTGGAAAGGAATTCGTTATTTATCGCGGACAAAACCTATTTGCTTATAGCCACGCATGTACCATGTGTGTGTTTTGTTACCAATATTGACAACAAATCGAGCAGCATTTTATCTGGCAAAGGAACACTGCCCTAGTGTGACAAAAGAAAGTAACTAACAAAATAGACTTTTCTTGTGAAGGTGCAAAATGTGTCTGTCACTTGCATTGGCATCAGTGCAACACCACACCATGTTAGATTAAATATCTCACGGCAAGATGGATATTTCATGTCCAGATTTTGCCTGTATGTAGGGAATGCTGGATACAATCTAAGAGCACCAATAACCCAGATTTGAGTGATTTGTCACTTGCTTCCTTCCGTCAGAGTAGGGCAGAGCAGTTGAACACATCGTTTATATACTCACCTCATTTGATTCCCAGTGCCAGATGTCGAAGGTTGGTTTCTTCAAATACTCTTTCGTTTCACGGGAGAGAGTATACTAAAAAAAATCGAAATCGAAATAAAAGGCTATAGTTACACTGGGACAAATATCATGATTCAAATCAGTCAACACACAATATGCAGACAATACAACCTCTATACCGATGCAAACTAGCTGTGAAGATCAATGAAGGGTACATTTACAGAAATGCACTAATCTTTTTTTTTCTTAAACATCAAATACGACTATCCAGAATTCTAAGTAACAAGATAATTTGACTTTTTCCATGGTATGAATATCATCTAAAAATACATGACAAACGTGATAAAATATAAGTGTATCAAAGTTAGGAAAATGTAATGGTTTGCGTCAGTGAAAAATCTATCAATTCAGGCATAACGCGTGTAAGAATTATTATATTAATCCATTCTGTGAGCATCAATGTGTAGGTTGAAATAAGCGTCATAATTGTATGATACTTAATACATAATAGAGGAATAATCGCCAAGACCAAGCTGTATCGTGAACATAAGCATTATTGATTTTCATCTATATATCAACCAGCTTATTTGAATGTCCACGCACAAGCATCATCTGAAAGTACATATGAAACAACTTTTTAATAGCAAATCTATCGTAAATATATTTTATAGGGCAGGTAATAATGTACTAATCTTGGAAGATACGGTGAGAAACGCGGGAGGAACAGAGGCTTTGGCAAAGTCAACGTCCATTAGCAAGGTGGCACTAATGAAAACTTGTTGACAGATCCTGAAGGACACAACCTCGCCACGATTATGTAGTCATACAGGAAGGGCCTACGACAGGAAATGTGACGTCACCATTATAGCATAGATCTAATGGCTGGCTCCTGCGATTCAGCCAGTCGCAAAGTCGTACGACTGACCACATCGTATCGTATGCGATGGTCTTTAGTCACCTTGTACCCTCGTGCCCTTCTCGACATCAGATGAACGTGTACGTAACTCTTCAATCGGATAGCTTTTGCTCTGATCAACAGCGCGTGATGCAAACAAACACCATGTAATTGGCATACATGTCTCCAGCTTTTTTTTTGGTCTGTATTAGCTAAAGTCTTATGGTAAAGATGGTATAATATTACACTGAAATGCGTACATGTTTGCTGTTATTTCATCTATTTGATTTTTACAGAAAGTTCTCAGTTAGCTTTAACGCAATTTATGTAAAGCGTGTTTAGTTGGATGATTAGATCAACAGGTTAATCTAATCTATAACATAAAATTATATGAACAGATTTAGTATGTACGTCTTGACTGTGAAAATCTTTTATATGTATATCAGGAATTAAAGTGTACTACGTGAAACAATGTTAATAATTTTGTGTTGAGTTTTTGGCAGGAAGACAATGGGGACATACTCAGCAAAAAAGGCAGTGATTAAGTGAATGTCCTGGGTTGAATTTTGAAAATGTGACGCTTTTGAATCTGGTAATGAAATTATCAGGAAATGAAGAGTGAAAACAGGTCAGTAGGGAGGCAGCACTGTCCATGCCTTACATGGTAGACCTACAGTACATGTTCTCAACTCAAGTTTCAGCGTTATTCAGCTGTAAATCAACGGATGAACATTTCTTTTATTGTCGCATCTGTCCAAGTCTAATGGGAGCAAGTTCTCGAGATGCTTCACTCCATTTGTGCTGTAACGCATTTGCCATGTTTTGGGGCAAATCGCCGTTACCATGGATACATTTTTCGAGTCGTGAGCTCAACCGACTCTCATCAAGATTGCGCCAAAGGGCATTCTTACAAAAGGTATTAGTATAGGAAAACTTAAATGAAACCATTGGATTCACCCCCTTGTCAAAATGATGCAGGCGTTTGCGTGCGTACTATGTACATTTATATCATATATAAATGAACCACATTTTAGGCTTCAATGTAAGAAATATAAATAACCATTAAGATATATATACAAAAAACTCACAAGAGTAGATACCTTGAGAGTGTTGCATTTTCAAGCTCTTTTTGTGGAAAAGAAGTATATAGTAAAGCCTTGATGCCTTGATTAAAAAAAAGCAACAATTTTTCAGCTTTTCACGTATGTGTATCCACGGATCAGTTTTATAGCCCTACTGTAGGTAGGAGACTACATGTAATGAGTGGTCATGGTGCCAGTCATGTTTAAGATTGATTATAAAACCCATTTTTGTTCCAAATTTATCTCATATGACTCCGCGGGTGTTGAAATCACCCCCCCCCCCTCCCCCTCCCCCCCCCCCAAAAAAAAAAAAAAATTAAAAAAAAATAAATAAAAAATAAAAAATAGAATAGATAAATAAATAAATAGATAATAAATATAATAATAATGATATTAAAAATGATTATAATAAAAATATATGTTATAATTTGTTGTGTTTTGATGTGACATGTTCCACCAATATGGTTTTGTACAACACCAGTTGTGTGAAAATACACACGATGTGTTAAATGTAGCACTGTCGTAGTATCAAATGATATAAACGAAGACACGTACTGCCACAGAATTTGATATCCATTTTAAACATTGTTATCATTCGGTGTGCAAAGAAGATTGGCCCGTGGAGGGGTACGTCTGACTGTCTTATTTTTGGTAAAGAAAACAATCCCAATGTCGTGTAGAGGTTTTTCTATAGGGGAAATACATTTAGACTAAGATGAGTGTGTTGCCATCCAAATCAAAGAACATTATTTTTAATATAAAACATTACACATGAACGAAACTAACTGTATCAGTGTCGTTTTCAGAGTGTATGCTACAGGAATGCTCATCTCTGTATTGTGCATGTCCTAAAGGGCTTCAAATATTGATGTTTTCACATGGGCTACTGAGCGAAACATCATCCTTTTCAAATCAGAACTTGATACGGAGGTGCCGATGCATTGCAGTGTGTTATGTTTTCACAACACATTTACCCTCTGGAATATAGCCAAAATAATCCATGATAACAATGTGCATGATGCACTACTAGTTCGTTACGCTTGACCGGGAGTTCCTTTGACTGTTGACAGTACCGCAGGGGTATAGTATGTGACGTGCATGTACTTCTACCCCTGCATGCGGGCTGACTAGTAGTTCTTGAGACGCTTGTGGCGGATTTAAGATCACAGCAAAGAATGACTAGATTCAAGGTGCGTGGCTCATTAAGAAAAATGTTGCTAGGTAATGACTTTGGCGTCAACGATTTCATACGGGGAAGGAGAGAGAGAGAGAGAGGGAGGGGTAGTACATCTTTATCCCTCTTAACCCATGTGTAGTGACTGGCAGGACTATACTCTTCCTGATCTACTCCGATCAGTAGCACTGCCTATAGCTGTTTTCCTGTAAAGGCCATGGAAATACTACAAAAATATAGAGAGAGGGACATGCAATGATGACTATGTGATAGAAGCCAAACATTTATTTGTGATCATTTGTATTGTTGCATAGCAACGAATGAATGTGTGGCATAGGTTCTGACAGGAAGTTCTGAAGGGCAGTGTGGCAGATATGTATACATATATATATATAGCACAGGAATTATCTGTGTCGTGGCGGTCTCTATGGTAACTAACTGATGGAAAACATAATAAGAGGGAATAACATATTTAGCAAGAGGGAATACGTTCAAATGCTATGGATACTTGAAAGGTCGCTATACAAAGTAAATATGAGATGGTATGGAAATCCGAGAAGAAGTTAGGTCCTTAAAATGGTATTATTTAATGACTGTCTTGTGTAACAATGCTTAATATATTTGTTTTGTGGTATCGCATAGAAAAATGCAAATGTAATTTGCCAGTTATTGTTACTTTTGCACAACAATTCTTTGATAACATGTTCATCGAGTTTTGAGTTTTTCAAAGTAAAAAGGTACCGGCAGCAAAGAACACACGCGACGTCGTTCTCATCTATCGTCTCCATATTCAAAGCACTGTTTCTGCTCATTATTTTACTAATTAGGAGAACAGACCGAATGTGGACTTTTTCAGCTCTTACCTTAGGGTATTTTGGGACATCACGTTTGGCCACAATACGTGTGTCGTTGCCTTGCGCCACCGGAATTGTACATTTGCAAAAATTGGCGTGTCGACTGTAGGGAAAATACAACAAGACAGAGAGAGAGAGAGAGAGAGAGAGGGGGGGGGGGGGGGGGGTAAAGAAAGAGAATGAGAGACAGATAGAAATATGAAATGGGGTTGCATGTTACGAGTTAATATACTGACGTAGCCAATATATATATATATATATATATATATATATATATATATATAAGAAAGTTTGATAAATCTCACCCCTGATTACAATGAAAGGGACTTTCTTCATCATTGCATGACAAATTGCATCCTGTATCAAAGCGATTAACTTGTTTTTACAACGAGCTGCATGGTAGTCATGGTAATAAATATACAACGGCGATACCATGGTTACAGGAATCCGTACTTGGAAACCTTGCCCTATAAGTTCGCTCTCTTGTTTTCTACCCCCCCCCCCTCCCGTTTCTCTCTCTCTTTCCCCCCCTCTCTCTCTCTTTCTGAAGCTATATTTCTCCATTTTTAGTTTCCCTTCTGTCTCTGGCCTCTACTTAATCTTCTCAAAGAACAAGCCATGATCACAAGGTGCATTGAATAAATGCAGAGCAGTCTGAGAAACTGGTAAGGAAGCTATTAGTATCATTTACAGTAGACAAGTCATCCTCTGGTCATTGTGATTTTTACGCACTGCGTACACAAGCGCAATACATATTGCCTACAGTATGTCATCGTTGAGCGATATAGTTTCCCATGAAAGTTAGTGACGAGGATGCAGTGGTAGAAGATACCATGATTCTGGAAATTCACAACTTGCTTATGACAGTATGATATGTTTTAATTTCCTCAAACTTTTCCACAATAATTGACTATTTTTATGTTTGCATTCAATTCAACTTTTCACTTTGCGCTTTATTCTCTGTTAACCAAGATCTAGTGCGCTTCTCTTTCTGTCATCTTCCCACCTGCTATCTATCGTCATTCAAATGGCCTTCACTATGAACATATATACACTCCCTACTATCAAATAGGTTTTATATACCCATAATCCAGTACATATATGCACATTGTGACATATGCATATAAACACATATCATATCGAGGAGATATGTCCGATATATTATCAATTATTGATTTACTCGCCTTCTTTGACTGTACTACTCAAGATAAAAAAAGTGGGAAGGTTTTTTTTTTTTAAATAGAAGTTTGTTCCAATTTTCATGTGGTGTGTATATATTTTTTCTATGCCCATGATAAGAGACATATCTTGCATCCTGTAAACGAACAGACAGGCTGAACATTTGTGAAGAGGCTGAAAATACGAAAAAAAAAATATCGTATGAGCTGTAGTCACAAAGTGCGCTTTTGTTCGGTTGTCAATTATTTTACAAAGCCCTCCAGTCTCATGTACACATTACACTTTCACAAACTTGCTTCGCTATTCATAAGTAAACTGTTAAAGGGCATATACTGTAATGGGAAGGCAAAAAAGCCTTCAAAATGTGATTGTTAGCAATCTTCTTGCCACTGGTATTAAATTCATGTATTGTCCATTTTAGAAGCTTGCTGAAAGTTATTTGCCCTCAAATGATCTACATTTGGGGTAATGAGTGATTAAATCACAAATCCTCAAAATGTTCGGCCCGAACATTTTGAGGATTTAGTCATTAATCATTAATTACTCCATATGCGGATCATTTGAGGGCAAATAACTTTCAGCAAGCTCCTAAAATAGACAATACATGAATTTAAGACCATTGGCAAGAAGATTACTAACAATTACATTTTGAAGGCTTTTTTGCCTTCCCAGCACAGTATATGCCCTTTAAAAAATGATACTTTCGAGAGAAACGTATAAAATATATACAAACCTTTTTGCCGCCAGCAGATCGTCCTTGATTGCTCTGATCTCCATTTTGCATTTTTCGATTTCAATAGACTTCATGCCCTCCACTACAAATATACATATAAAAGTATTCCAAATATTGAAACGAAACATCACTTTGTATAGATCCACATATGGCATCTCTGTAGCAAGGCAATATCAATCTAATCGACATATTCAGTATACAGACCTAATAATATCATGTTTTGTTTTTATCTAATTCAGATCTGAAGTGTAAACGTTATACACTATTTCGTAAGCTAGAATATGAATTTGCTAAACTACTATGTATTCTCCACAAAATAATAGCATGACTATAATTCTTTTTTAAGCATAAAGAACATTCAGAATAACTTATTACACTTGATACGTATATGTGTTGTGTCCACATTAACTATTCTTTAAGAGCATGAAATATATAAAACATAACCAAAGGTAATCGAGCAATCCCTATATATATGTTTCGCTCCAAAACATCTGTAAGAACAATCACGGTAAATTTGTCTGTGTACAAAAAAGTAGGAACGTATGCATTAACTCGTATCTTTCAATCATCGAAAACCGGGCCCAGCCCAGTTTATAATAACCTTTGCATTTCAAATCAACATGATCTTGAATGTTTCGTTACTAATGACTTTTTATTAAAATCACGATTATACAGACATAAAAACAACAGAGTTAATGGGGTGTGGGGGGGGGGGCAGACATTTAATAAATATTTTGTAACCACTACAATTTGAATAACTTACTACACATGATACGTATGCTACGTAATACATGTAAGTACTGACACTACAAGTCAGCCATTGATGGAAATGAAGATTGTAATCAAATACCATTCAACTATATATATACTACAACACGAAAATAGAACAGGAGAAGAGGTGGGTCTAATGACACATCATGCACTACATAGTAAAGATACATTATGGAAGAAAAATAAGTAATGACACTACATGTTAAGGTTTGTATAACAACAATCTAATGGTTACTGGGGGATTCTTAGGTCTGCAAAAGGGACGGGCTATCTTTAAAGGGAATATCCTGTAATGGGAAGACAAAAAGCCTTAAAAGAGGTGATCGTGTGCAATCCTCTTTGTAATGGTCTTAAATTCATGTTTTGTCCAATTTAGATACTTGCTGAAAGTTATTTGCCCTCAAATGATCTACATATGGAGTAATTAATGATTAATGAATAAATCCTCAAAATTTTGTCGTAATTAGTGAAACAATTTTAAGATTTGCGATTTAATCACTTATTACTCGAAATGTGGATCGTTTGAGGGCAAATATTTTTTTAGCAAGTTTGTAAAATGGACAATACATGAATTTAAGACCATTGGCAAGGAGATTGCTCTCAATCATCTTTTTAAAGGATTTTTGTCTTCCCAGTATAGTATATTCCCTTTAACCCTTCCTGTGGCAGATAAAATGCTGCTCTATCGGCTTGATATGCATTACTACTGCACATGACACAGGAGGAGTTGATTTTTTTTTTATTCATTCATTTCTGCATAGTTCACCAATAATATACAATGTGATACAAAAAATGACATATTAAGTATACATATGACAAATAACAATGTATTAAAGATACATGTACGTAAAAAGTACTTGTACATAGTGGAACATACAGAGGTATGACAATATAAGCTTGAAGGGTTGCCACACCTTTCTTGTTTAATGTAAGGAAACCATTCTTGTAACAAGTAATCGATATTAAAAAACTGGGTCTACAATCTCCTCCAAAGTCTTATCGTGTGTGGATTTATCTTAAGTATGGTACGGATTATTAAGAACAAAATTCCCTGCATACATATTCATAATATTCATTAAAATTCATGAGCAGTTTTTGCTGGGCATATGGCAGGAGTTTTCCCTCCAAAATTAAGCATACATTGTACTGACAAGACGTATAAGGGAATTATAGTTCTTGTATCAATTTGCATTGAAAATGTGGAGTAAGAAGAATATATGAAAATTAACTTAAATATTTGTGAAAATTTAGTTGAAGCAGATTCATTTTCTAACTTAAGTACATGCACAGAGCATAACAGCAAATCTACAATGCGTTAACAAACTGCAAAGAATTTGGTACTTGTATATAAATATCAAAGAAAATGGCTAGCAGCCAGAAAAGATGCAGCCAACATTATAATCAGCTAACCTAAAATGTGAAACCATGTTATGTAACATATGATTCCCATTATTTGGCGTGTTTCTTACGTATCTAGCAATCATGCAACTGGTTACTGATAGCAATATTGATAGTTGCAATATGTGATTTGATATGATACCTAGATAGATCACTGTCATTTGATTGGTTGTTTGATATCGATAACTCAGTCCATTTACAATGACGTCATCAACCGTGCAATTTTGGATCCATTCATCGTGCAATTTTTGATCCATACGATATTGTCCATTGCACGCTCGCCGAGACCACCAGTACTCGCGTGTATTATGTATGCGCACCGCGACCGCTCAGCAGCTGTGCTCGTGCTATGCACATCGAGCTAATAACAGGGATCTATCTAGGATATATCTAGGTGTCATATAAAACAAATAATGAATGTTTTTCCATTCGTGCGATGGACAGAATATTTCATTCGGTGAAAGATGAAATGAAAGATCCATTGCACTCATAATCATCCATTATTTGTATAATGGAAGCGCGCAAGATACTAGACAAGCAGACATGCACGATATACAAATTGCAAGAAAGCGTATGATAGAAGTTGATTGCGGTCTAGCTCTATAATAAGCTTTGAGACGATTAGTTAGCCACGTCTGCTTACATTGTTCGTCTCTCTCAGAATCTTCAGAGCCTCCATGAATATAAAATCAGAGTTCAAAAAGTTACAAATTAGATTAAAGGGTTAATGATATCTTGTATATGATCTTGACTCTTGACACTTGACATGCCAAACAATAAACTCACCATTACCTGATTACCAAACATTGTATTGGTGTAACCATGGTTTAGTATTAAACACACATATCTTATACAATTCAGGTACACTGTTGTTATAACTGCCGATAGTTAATCTTCAAAACTTACTGAAAGTGAAATATCATAATAGTTGGCTAATAGGTGGCTAATCCTCACTAAATGGAAAACGACTTACGGACTGACTCTCAGCTTTTGCATTTGATTGCAAACTGTGTAATAATATGACATGATACCACTTAATCTGACATAATCAAACTGAAATTCCTCTCCATGAATGAAATGTGGTGGGAATCAATATGAAAGCCAGAAAGTCAGAAAATGAATAAGAGGAAAACGGGAATGAATAAACATGAAATGCGTGAATTGGAATCATCGTGAGGTTGTAAATTATGGTAGTAGGATAATGAAAGTGATCGGTGCTGGATTGCTATCAAAGTTTGAACGCCTGTTTACATGATGCGTTTTACCAGTGGTCATGACAAATAACAGTGCAGTGTTTTGCCAGACGCCAACAGGTCAAATGATATACATGTGTTACTGCATTTAATGTGAATGTGATGTTAGTACAAAGAAATGATACAAAAGGCGAAATGATGACGTTTAACATGTTTAAGTAAGCACGCAGTGCCTTTCTCCCTTTGAGTAATCTTCTTATCCGCTTGAATTATTTCGGAAACGTAATTGTCATATTTGTTATCACATCTGATTTAAACGTTAGAGATATTTGAAAGAAAGAGGAAAACAAGCTAAAACATAAAAGAGACGTCATATTGCCCTTTTACAATATTTTTTCATGATTAAAACACCGCTTTTTTCGAGCACATTTCCGCCTATAAACATTTCCTACTACATAGATATTTGTTTATGTATATATAATATGTGAGTATATACTCTCAAATATAAGTAAATATGTATCCATTTACATACATATATAAATGTGCATGTGTGTATATGAGTTTACTTATCTGTACGATTCCATACGAATGTTGGAATATCATTAAAAGTTAACTTACATTCAATCCGCTTCTGCATGACATTCAAGCGGTTCAACATCTCATCCTTCATTTCGTTAATTCGGAACGCCCTGAAATGAGAGACAAATGGAAAGGTGGGCGTAAAAGAGAGAAATGTCATATGCAGACTAAAGAAATGATGATTATTATCATTGAAATGACAGGGAAGAGAGGAAAGAGGAAAAATACAACATTCTTTTAATACGCAAAAAGGCCATATCAATAGCAAAATACATTAAAACAACACAGGTGCTAGGCTTAATATGGGAGCTGCAAATACTCTTCAAACATAAAAGGATGGATATTTTTTCTTAAAAAGTTGGTTTGGCACTTTCAGCCATAATCACTTAACCCTTTGTGTGCCCAAAAAATGCTGCTCTATCGGACTTCTATGTTTTTTAGTTGTGAAAGCAAGCACATTTGGCACACGAAGAGTTAAAGATACGGTAGCCTATTAATAAAAGCAGTAGACCATAATCCTAGATTGTATGGAATCTGTTAGTCATAGTTTCACGAACCTTTTCAGGAAGAGAGACAAATTATCCTTCTCTTCGTTTGGAACGCCCTACATTTCTAATCGCATTGGTCGTGTCAGTGTGCGATGCGTCGGGCAGCAGGTATTGCTCACATTGAACGCTCGCAGAGTGGTGCGGGCAGCGGAATCCGGTCTCCAGGTAAAAACGATCAGGAGGTTATGGACAAAGAGTCCACACCCTCCTCGAAATTTGCGATAAAATCGCTATAATTCCGCTTACAGTCAGATTCCAGTTCTATTATTAGGAAGGATATCCTTATGCAGTTTTACACATTTTCCCCCCTTTCACCTGCAAAAGGGCTTTATTGTTTTTCAAACAGTAATCTAGGCGGTCCAGCCTGCTTAGAAATGTTGTTTAACGATGTGTACAGTAGGTTTAAAACCATCTACGTGAACGTATATTGCGCTGATGTATTCGAGTTTGAAAAACTAAATAAAATGGATTGCAAGATACTACGAAGAAAGGAAGAACATGCTACATTGATTCGATCGTGTCTCATTGGACAGCAAATAGACTGCGATTAGGTGAGTGTGTGCAAACGTGGGCGGAATAACTGGAAGGGAGCACTGATGACAGTAAGCAACACTGCAAATCGGTTCAAATCACTGAGCATGCTAAGCAGAGATACAGCAATATGTCATATACAGTAAAAAAAAAAAAAAAAAAAAAAAAAAAGGTATACAGCATAGCGTATTTAGCGCTAAGAGACTTGCAATTGTGCCTTTGTATTAAGCTCTAATCAATGCTGAATTAGTATAATTATCATAATACATGATATATGCTAGTACATAGAGTACAAATGTTGATGTCAATCATACATATTTCAAATATATCCATTGGCTTGTTAAAACCTAAATCTAGAAATAAATTATGATTGATTTTGAAATGACAAAAAATTATGGTGAGGATCTTAAAACAATCATGAAAAAAAAACCTTAAACACAGGCTCGCTGCAATCAAATAAGAAAAGCAAAAATTAATATAAAAGTCAGTTACAACGTTAAGATTATATGATGGTTTACATTAAAAGTTTTGTTTTTATTTGCAGGCCTACTTGTCGCGATGGATCGTCTTGATAATGACACATTACGTCACCTTTTGGCTAATGGCACGCGCATTGCATGTTAGGGTTATTGATCATACTTGAACTTGAAATCTTAAAGGGAATATACTGTACTGGGAAAAAAAAGACTTCGAAAGGTGATCATGAGTAATCTTCTTGCCAGTGGTCTTAAATTCATGTATTGTTCATTTTAGAAACTTGCTGAAAGTAACTTGCCCTCAAATGATCCACATTTGGAGTAATTCGTGATTAATTCTCAAATCCTCAAGTGTTCGGGCCAAACATTTGAAGGATTTGAGATTTTTGAAGGATTCTTGTCTTTCCAGTACAGCATATTTCCTTTAAGCATATTAGGCATGGAAGGAGAGTGGTATTATCTTGAAGGATGTTAGCATGTCCCTAAGACATAGGTGATTTGCCCTCAAATGGTCCAAATTTGGAGTAATTGGTGATTAAATCACAAGTCTTCAAATTGTTGGGCCCGAACATTTTCAGGATTTGTGATTTAATCCCTATTTACTCCACATGTAGATCATTGAAGGGCAAATAACTTCCAGCAAGGTTCTAAAATGGACAATACATGAATCGAATTGAATTTAACATTGACAAGAAGATTGCTCACGATCACCTTTTTGAAGGCTTTTTGTCTTCCGAGTACAGTATATTCCCAATTAAAGGGAGCTCATAGCCAGCATTCCTGGCGACTCACACAGTCAGCGAGCAAGGTTGACTCCATGGAAAATCGTGTGTTCTACCCAAAAATATTTAAGAGCCATTTGATTGGAGGTATAAGAAGGTTGCTTAGCGTATATGTTTACTGACACCTTGTAAATACAGACTATATGCTGCGTTTGATTTAATACATTTTATTTGAGTCTTGCTGTTTCAAGGGTTTTATCTTCTGTGTTTTTGTGTGAGCTACATTGGCACGAGAAAGACGCCTAAATTTAGTCGTATTCAGTTTCACGAAGAGAGGTTTGAAGTTAGCTATCCCGGAAATAAGATGGCCGTTATCGTTGTGCACTTACTTTGTAACTTGTTCCGAGACGTGAGTAAGAACTCCATGGAGAACCTCATCTTGAGCTGTTATGCAAATAGATCAAAATGAGGGGAGTGAAAACGGAGTGCAAAATGAAAATAAAGAACAGAAAAGAAATACCCTGTATTAAAAACAAACCAAGAACAATGAAAAGTACCGGATGGCAAACCACATGAAATCTTTAAGCGTTATTGATGTATTTTTGCAAAAGTAATATACACAAATCTCATAGGCCAGCCATTTGTTGGGCACGAAAAGGATTAAATCGCTCCAACAAATTACAGCTTCATAATATTCAGGACTTCAAAACAACACGTCATCCATCACTTGCGCGTACCTGCGTGTGTTTTCCTACGTCAACAAGGCATTTGTAACCAGTGCGCACTTTCGATTGTTCGAGTATTAACGCACTAGAACTTTGGTCATCCAGTAAGACCAGTTTCCTAAAAACAGATATTTAAAGGGATACTGCTGGATAAGGAATCAACCGCTGATTAATTCAAAGGACCCCCATTAGAGAAGACCTGCAGTAAGTTTCCATTACAGCTGGAATATGCTATCTCGTATCGTGCAACAAATTTGTATTTGTAACAATTTCATTTACAGGATGGAGCGCGCTATCCTTACTATTGGGTGTATGCCTACAAATTCTATGTACATTGAAATTACCCCAGAAAGCCCTTTCACTAAAGTCTAGCCGAATTGTCCCTACGGCGGACTACTCATAAATATTAATGAGTCAGATGAAATGAAACTCTTTCGGTATTTGTTTCCATGCTGTCGTGTCTTGACCCGTAAACTACAAATACCTTGCGTGGTTGAGTCGCTGCCCAGTAAGCAGTAGATTGCAGGTTCAAATCCCGTCTGACTCCAAGATTTCTGTCTAACTTGTTTTTCATTCATTTACAGGATGGAGCACGCTATCCTTACTACTGGGTGTATGCCTAAAATTTCTTTGTAAATTGAAATTACCCCAGAAAGCCCTTTCACTAAAATCTAGCCACATTTGTATTGGTCGGTGTGTACTGATTTACAGGTATAAAAACAAACAAACAAACATTGTTTATTGTAATTATCATTTGTTTGCGGCTACCCCATATGCATCTATGCTATTGATGAAATTGAGACAGACACATTATTTAGAATCACATAAGGAAACAATTGTTTAATCAACATTCATCGTTCACATTTGTTTGCCGCAATGAAATCTCATTTTGACGAAAATTTGAAAAAAAAAAAACCGCACACCTCCAAGTGACGTCAGAGAAGTCAAATGCCATAAAAGACTTCGCTGTTAAACTTAGATTGTACGGAAGTCAACAATGATTTCTAATAGACCTTTTTCGTTATGTATGCAAATTTTATTCACGCCGTTCAAAATGGTCTATTGTTGACGTACAATCTAAGCTTAACGGTGGAGTTCTTTTCTGTCATTTGACTTCTCTGACGTCACTTGGAGCTGTGAGTCTTTGCAAATTTTCGTCAAAATTAGACTTTATTGCTGCAAACAAATGTAAAATTCGTTTTTAGTGGATAATTTTATATAGATTAGTGGGAACTTATTGTTCTAATTTAGTAACTCTTGAAGCATTTAATCTGGGACACAATTAAGAAAGGTATTGCGCATCATATTTTCCATTCCGTGTACATGGGTGAAAGTATACAGTAGGAGAATTTTTGAAATCGATAGTGCGTGTGTGTATCTTGTCCAACCCCTGGACTGTATTTAGCAATCCGCCGACAACGAACGTTGGTGGCGCATTATATACACAATTTTTCACCAAAATTTTTCGGGCGGACAGATCAGTGATCTGGCGCGGTGTGCGTACTATGTGAAACAGTAGCGTAATATATGTGGGGGACTAAGCGGACGATAAAATACCGCCAGTATCTGGACAAGTGCGTATCATATTCTGTAAACGCCGTTTGTCTCTCTCCGTGTTATGATGATCCTATGGTTCACTCTCACTTAGTTCTTAAAATGGATATGGAGTAGGTATGCATTGACATGTCGCACATAGATGGTTACATCATCTTCAACTCCCCCTATTTCCTTCCCCCAAAGTCCTGACGGTAACATGAGTAAGTGAGTCAAATTTCAGGTTGTTTTACTTAGTACAGTGACAATGTTATTGTAAACACCCTAAACATTACGTATGCGCTTGAATGAACTTAATTATGATGTCCTCGAGTCAGCATAAAGTGCTCGTTCAACTAAAAGCGTATTGTGTAAGTCAATTTGTTGTGCGTGATTATTAGGATTGACTGAGAAAATACATCAGAAGCTAGCAAGCAAAATATCTGCTTAAAATCCAGGTCGTGAGTAAATTGAGAAAATTTGACAATACACTTGCGATTTCGCCAAAAAATCAATTGAATATGTATAAAGATAACAAGCCCGAGTTGCTGTTGTTTCTTTTCTGTTCAATGTTGCTGATATGTTGTGGTATGTGACCTCAACATTTTAGCCTTGAGTCCAGGCTGATTGATACTTTTATTTTTTGAACGGAACAGAACGATACATGCATATTCAATATATTAATTTAAACATTACTATATCATTTTACTTGTGCTATTTTCCTTTTTCTACTGGCCTCGAAAGGTCATACATATAAAGACAGATAGAGATAAAGAGAGGGCGCGAAAGAGCGATATATAGATTGACAGAGAGAGGGAGAGAGAGAAAGAGACAAAGTGACAGAGAAAGTAAGTATAACCCTCATCGGCCAGTACCGTAGCGCTAATTGTAGAGCTGGGAATATAAATGCCAACAGCCTGAAACCACCCTAGCGTATGTTGTCATGGCAATTTCCTGGCCTTGCATTAGTGAAGATTCGTTGTCATCTTGATACTTGTGTTGCCATGGTAATATCTTTCTCCCCTATCAGTAAAGTAACATCTGTATTTGAAACGCCCTACATTCATAATCGTATTGCCGCTGTCAGTGCGCGATGCGTCGGGCATGTTCGCATTGAACGCCTGTACAGTGGTGCAAGCAGAAGTTTCTGGTCTTTAGTCTGCTACTCTTGCACTATCATACGCCGTAACCATGGTAACATAATATCACGCTTGTTAAAGACTGCCCACATATTAGCTTCCATGGGGTTTGAAATATTGTTTGCCGAGTTGTATAATAGTTAAGTTGTGTGAAAGAACCGTAAGCGCATACTTTATCATCACAGCAACAACAATGCATGTTTATCCTTTATATAATACATTATGACTTTTTCACAATTTCATAGTAAACATGCATGATATAAACCCTATAAAACGCGAAAAAATGTTTCCCTCTTTCACTTAAAGATGAGGAATATTAAGGACAAGTTGTCACGTCAGAAGTGTTCTGCTGTCATCACAGATCGTGGATTCCATTTATCTCAATACCTGGACATTCTGAAAGGATGCTTTTACGTGATCATGGAAATCATTCTAAAATCATTGTTAAGTGGATTTTGGTTTGAATGTCAGTCATGAATGAAGTATAGAAATCACTAAGGCTCCAGTTTAATTCATTTATTCTCGATGATATAGTCAAGGAAGCGAACGTTTTTAAGCTTCTTCTCCTTCTTTTCTGATTCTTCTTTATGTGACTGTATGACATTTGCTAATAATAAGAAATGAGAACGTTATTCGCGTTTGGAAGGAGGAGCTGAGTGGTTCTAGGGAGGAGTATAAGGATATGAGTATAAAGATTTAAAGTAGGAGACATAGTACAGGAAATTAAATCGAAGGAATGGAGGTTGGCTGGTCATCTGGCCAGGAGGAAATATGATAGATGTACTTATAAATTAACCATCTGGACCCCCAGAGCTAACACCAGAAGAAGAGGCAGGCAAAGTAGGAGGTGGATTGACGATATTAGAGAATATGGTATTATGAAATGGAAACGAACGGCACAAGATAGATCAAAATGGAAAAAAAATGATGAGGCCTTCCTTCAGCAGTGGAGAGAAATTGGCTAGATAGATAGATAGATAGATAGATAGATGAATAGATAGATAGATAGATAGATAGATAGATAGACAGATAGATATATAGATAAGGATACATCATGTAGACAACGGAATGAACTGTGCAGTGTGGATTGGACTTAAAACGGGGTCATACGTTGCGGTGTGATGAGCAATTTCACATCTAGTATTTAGGCTGTTGAGTACACGGACACAACCGAAGCTATTAACAAATATGTCTGGTAACACAGACTACGTCGTACTCCAACCTGCATCGCCGCACATCGCCACCACTTGCTGGCCAGTAAGTGGAGGTAGGGCGTAGTCTGTGTCACTAGACATAGTTGTTAACATATTCGGCTGTGTCCATGTACTCCTCAGCCTAGGTAATAAGCTATATACGGATATGTCATTGTATGATAATGGCATAATTTTAACGCTCCTTTACGTAGAACGTAAATGCCATATTTGATTGCTCAGACTCCAATACAAGTCTCCTAAGTTCCGGAAACGTACATTTGTAGTAAATTATGTGGTCCACATATTTATTTCTCATGAATAATTTGGGTTTTTAAATACAAAGAAATGACAATTAATCAGAATGACAAAGAGCATAACCATCAATAAATGGTAACTTAGACGGTTGCGATATATTTTACGTTACTGCAGCATAAAACGCATTTGAATACAACCACAACACTTATATCTATGCCTTCTGTTCATGTAGTGTGACCGATGACTCGCTTTAATGTTTCCTGTCCACGTACTTGGATTAGCACTCGACAGATAGAAAGTATCGTATCATAATCGGATTATAATCGTATAATAATTAGATGACTCCTTTGGTCTGCCCGAGGATACTTCTCATTTTCCCTCCTCATACCTCATCGATTATATCGATATGCGATCCATATATTTATTTCTGAATTAGGATTCGTATTTGAAATGCGAAACCCAGAATGAAAAAAAGATATCAACAAAAAACACATTGGTATATTAGACGGTTGCGATATCTATTACACGGTAGCACAAAATGTACTTGGAAATCATGCGCAAAGAACATGCTTCAAAACCTTGATTTCATTTAATTGATCATTCCCTTCAATGTTACCTGTCATGGTACTTGGATTTGCACTGCAGATCGAAAGTATCGTATTATGAGATCGGATGACTCACTTGGTCTGCCCGAGGACACTAATATATCCTCCCCACCCCCTATGTTTTATATCTCTACAATGAATACGTGAAATGGAACAGTGTATATGCAATAATGAAATCATCATCATCAGGCATTGTTCAACCATTGTTGGATGAAGCCCTCCTCAATCAATTTCCATTTGCTTCTATTTGGTGCTATTCTGTTCCATGTTGCTTCTATTTGTGTATGATGATATTTCGTCTCTCCACCTTCTCTTTTGTCGACCCCCTTATTCGCTTGCCTGTTCTTGGTTGCCATTCTGTGAGTTTCTTGGTCCATCTGTTGTCTTGTGTTCTATATAAATGTCCAGCCCATCTTCATTCCATCTCTTTAATTTTTACTATAATGTCTTTGAAATGGCATGTTGTAAAATCATAATGACAAAATAAACATGAATCAAAAAGACCCGCAAACTAGAAGAATATCGTACGATACATATTTGGAGACCTTTATTTTATTGAATTCAACTGGTCGTTCCCTTTAATGTTACCTGTCAACGTACTTGGATACGCACTCGTCAGTTGGAAAATATCGTATTATGGGATCGGATGACTACTGTGGTTTGCCCGAGGATACTGTTCATATACCCTCCTCGTGCCTTATTGATTATATCTCTACCATGAATACAGCATGTGGAACGCTGTCCGTTCCCTCTTTAAAGGTCAGGATGAATGAATTAGAGTATTCTTGGAAAGAAATCTGTGTTAAAAATTCACAAAGAGGGTGATGTTCAGAATAGAGACCGGGACTGTGAAGGATTGTACTGCTGGTTTTGATGCATAAACAATTTAGCATGTTTAGTATCACGATACAGTCTTTTGACCGTAAATCTACTCATGATATATCATTGTGACTGTTGATTAAAGTATCAATTTGATTTTTGTATATCAATATCATATTTATTAATACGTGAACTAACAGATTAGTAACACTGTGTCATTGTGATGGCCATTGACTGTTTCTTTTGTATCCGAATGAAATTAACTGATCTTTCTGGGCTGAGCTGCTAATTAGTATATTTTTCTAAACCAAAATAGACAGATAGTTGAAATAAATAGATGAGCTGTGAATTTGGTTGTAATATACTTGGAACGACTTTTGAAGGCTACACAGGGCTGCTAAGTATAGGTATACCCCAATGCAAGCTCAGAGTGTGTCTGGCCCACGTATCTCGCGCCCATTGGACATATGAGGGCCATATGTTAGGTTTGGTAAATTATTACTTCGCTTGTGTAGCACATTCAAACATGATGACGCGCTCCGTACATAACACGCAGCCATCGTTTCCAAGGTAAAATTACATTCGGCATTCGATTCAAGGGGATTGAATACGCTGCGGAATGGACATCCACTCGTATTTGAATAGCTCTTCATAAATCACATGTCACGCAGATCCACAATTCGTGCACGTTGTTGTATATCAATGTATAGATGTACGTCATCATTTATGTATATCTTGCTTTTCAGAGAAATGCATTTCGAAGCAAGGCCCCGTAATAAATCATTCCGGACATACATGTAAGTGTGATTTCCAATATCCTTATTGCAGTAACCTTTTCAGTATCATAGCTTACATTTTCCAAATATTGATTTGATACTTCAGATGAAAGACTGAGAGTGCTGGGAGTGCGGATTGTTTGTTTTACTCGTTTTACCATCACGCACCACTGCTATGATTAGTACACACGTATCACAGAGCACGTACTGTTTGTTACAAAGATACGAAACATCACTGATAAAACTTTCAAATTTAATTATGAATACGTGCGTGCTTTGATTGTGAATGCGTGCGCACACGTGCGTATAGTATGTTCATTGTTTGTGGTCATTGTACGAGTACAGGGATAATACGTGCGCATGTTACGGCGCACTGACTACGCTACGCTAATGTCGACTCCGTTAAGTATCAATACGAAAATTACAACCCTGGTTTCTATGGTTACAGTTTTATCTTGTCAATGTCACAATTCGATAATGATGCCTACATATCACGACACTAAAGTAAAATATTCTAAAATCGCATACTTCTTTAGAGAATAGAATAATGGAAATAACGAAACTGTGTTTTAGAATATGCACATACTTTTACATGATATAAGACTTGATAGAAGGCACGTAATGTTCTGTATGGTCACAGTATGTTCAGAACGGGGTAGTATGTAAATACACCGCATCGATTCCCTCATATATTTCCTGCATTTCGTTGATGTATCGTTATTTCTTCTTCTTCTTCTTCATCTTCTTCTTCCTCCTCCTCTTCTTCTTCTTCTTCTTCTTCTTCTTCTTCTTCTTCTTCTTCTTCTTCTTTTTTTTTATAAATATGCATCCGTATCCTACCATTGTAACTCTCGCATCAGCGCGTAGTAAGTATTGATATGCCACTTCAGCACACAGCGGCATATTTCAAACCGAAGTATTCTATCATAACAATTGTCAGAGTATCTGTTGGAGTTTTATCTTCACAACAACAATAAAAAGTGCATGAACTCATTTTTATAAAACTGTTTTTAATCAGGTTTAACATGTTTCAGAGATGTTCTATACATAATTCAGACTCCGTCTACTAGACAGAAAATAATAAAAGTGCGCTTTAACGACATCGTCCACATAACAAACGACCTTGGTAAAACATAGTTGCTTTGGATGTGTGACGAAATGATTCAACAAAAACAGACTGTAGATCAGAAAAACATATAAAACCCATTATGTGATATTGTATATTAGATCACCAGATTAGGTTCAATCAATAAACCATTATAATTGCAGCGACGCTTGAAAACAAACCAATTAGCTGATTGAACTTATCTTCAGTGAATTCATACATCAAACGCAACTCGCGATGAGGTGCACTAGAGCCTGACTCACGTATAATTGCACTTAACACAACATTCATTAACACTTTGCATGTCACATGTGACTGTATTCACGAGCAATACACTATTCCTGTAGATTTCCATTGTGTCTAGAACTAGCAGGCTTAAGAAATGTTTGCATCTATCAATACCATTTGAAACACTTCACTTCATAATACCTTCAGTAATGGCTCGAAAATGTAGTGGCAATACGGAAACCAATAATGCGTTTAGATTTTAGTGAAAGGGCTTTCTGAGGTAATTTCAATTTGCAAAGAAATTTTTAGGCATACACCCAGTAATAAGGATAGCGTGCTCCATCCTTTAAATGAGCGAAAAACAACTCTGACTTGTTTTTCGTTCATTTAAAGGATGTAGCACGCTATACTTATTACTGGGTGTATGCCTAAAAATTTCTTTGCAAATAATTCGTTTATTTAATTCGCGCGAAGCAACATTGGTACGAAACCCATAATGCGCAGTAGTGGTTCTGTTTTGTTGAGCGTGTACTAATTCAATCAAGTCTCTGCTTTCCTTAACCCATTGTATTACACGGGTGTATTCTCACAGAAAACACATACAAATTCCGTAGAGCAGCAGTTCATTAGACACAACAGAGGGTTAGGCTCTCATCCATCCCCGCCAAGTTATACGTCTGTTCTAAGTACGATATCAAAACGGGAGCCTGACTATAATTTTAAATTAAATTTTCGATCAAAACAATTTGAGGAGTTTTGATTATAAGACGTTTGGTTATTCAACATTCAAGCAACAACACTCAAGCATGGTTAAATTTCCTCATGTGAGTCGATCGCTATTCATAAACCATCATTGTATGGGAAATTCCACGGTGAAATTAAATTGATTTTAATGACAGCAGAAAAGTCATGTATTGGTGAAGGGTTGACAAAAATCCGTCTAAGGATAAGAAAGCTATGACTTTCTAAAGTTTCAATTTCATGACGTCACTTGTGAGCTTTGATCCTGTTTCAGTGTTGCGTGCTGTTTGATTTCATAGATTTACCTTTTTCAATATTTTAATGAAGGAATGTTTCCTTTTTGTAGAGAGTTGTGTAAAAAGACAATCAAAACAATCAAATACACATGTAAAATATATTTTGAGAAAATTGACTTTTTCAACAAAAAAATAAATAGTGCTTTTATTAGAACTAATCTGAAGTCAGGGCCGACTTTCCCTTTAAAGCACGTGACCCTGGGATTCAGTGGAAGCGCAGCGGTACACCGCGTGTACTATACACTCGTCGCACACACGAAAGACCACATACTCGCCAACACCGTCCCTCAGATAGGATGTTAAAGGCCCATTCAACTGAGTTCTCGTGGCGCGATATCGTTAGTAGACGGCGCAGCGTTCAGCGGCGCGCCGCGGCGGTCCTATCGACCTCCTCCTTTATTGAGAACGTGCGCAACAGCAGGGGATTTTCGCGCGTGCAATGAATGTGGGCTAGATAACACCGATGCGCTAATCTTGTCTTTTGACACTAATAGTGCTGGCTGAAAATCTCACTATTAGTGAAATTCTTGCGCTTAACGACAAAGTAAAAATTAGATTCTAGGGTCGAAACAGTGATGTTTAAATCTCACTGATTTCAGTGAGTGTGATTGCCGCTATGCTACGCACACCGTAGCATCGAGCCCCAAAGGTGTACTTGAGGACCCTAGCGTTAACCATACAAGTCCCAAGCTTGCGTGCCACATCCCTGGTGAGGCCGCCCATAGATAACAACGCAACCCTGACTACCCGCTCGCGGTAACTGACCGCACCCACTCAATTAATCCATTACTCAAACCTCGTGATGGGCGGTCGAATTTAACTATTCCTGCGCCAAATGAAATACTGCTCAATGCTATGGGTATGCATTATTGGTTGCAAAATGCCCACCTGGAATTTTAACAGCAGTCTTTTCGTTAAAGAGATACAGCGGGACTGGCACAAACTCGCTCATTTTCAAGATATTCTCTTGGATAAAGATGGACGGTTCCTTTAGAGGAAAAACTGTACCTGACGCTTTTCCTATTTACAATCATACAGTTTCAGTTTATCGCAGTGTAACTTCGAGTCGCTCCCTTTACCTGATTCAGCGCTCTCCTATAAACGGTGTGTTTGCTGGTACGTGCTAATTACTAACGGAGTGACCACGGTGTCACGCACATGTAATGCATGGGAAATAAAGAATTCGAAGGACTGAAATTAGGGTAACATTATAGTTGCTTCTTGTTTTCCTATTAGATCTGCTTAGTAGTAGTCTATGGCGTGGTTGTATGACTTCTTGGTTGTGCTCTTGCAGCCTCTCCTTTTTGCAGAAGTGATTAACAGCATCCCACGAAGCAGCTGCTGCTCGCCTGACAAGCACAGAGTTAACTTTAAGGGCCCCTGTCATCAAAATATATGTTGACTTCTGTTGATGCAACTTAATATGTATATAACAAAATCACTAACTTACTGTTCAATGGAAATATGTGTCCTATATTTTAAAATAATTTTTCTATATTTTTCCTCAGCACTGATAAGCCCCGCCTCCAAAATATCCTCCAACTCAAGATTCCCCCTGTGACATCATCAAGGGTAGAAATTAGCAGGATAATAGACATAATTTATGCACAAAATAAACATTGCAATGACTACCTGTAAGTGCCTATAATAGCATCACATAGCTAGCACATTTCTGACATAAGGAAACGATTATTCCCTCATGAAAGGTTGTTAGATGGTATTGTGTGAAGATATGTGATGTTCTTGTGGGCAGGTGTAGGTAGTCATTGCAATGTTAACATGGTTAAGTTTGTGCATAAATTCTGCTTATTACCCTGCTTATTTCTCCATTTGATGATGTCACAGGGGAAATCTTGAGCTGGAGGATATTTTGGAGGCGGGGCTTATCAGTGCTGAGAAAAAATAAAGAAAAATTATTTTAAAATATAGGACACATATTTCCATTGAACAGTTAGTGATTTTGTTATGTACGTAGTATGTTGCATCAACATAAGTCGACATACATTTTGATGACAGGGGACCTTTAATGATACACCAATTCCGGATGTGTTATGGAAGGATATGAAGCAACTTTCTTTCTTTGCACCCATGCGTGGCACCGCCGAAAACTTATGTGGTCCGAGCATGTGCTTTTCAGATGTTTTAACAATAACGAACAGCATTGCGTAGCAAAGGTTTCTCAGAGAGAACAAAAGAAATGTAGAGTCTTATAGAGGAAGAGGCTTGTCCAGTTCTGTTGGATTGCATCAGTACTTTTGTAAGGAAAAGAGATATCAGCGAACAAAAATAAACAGTTTTTTCTAATAAAATATCTTAGCTGCACACAAATGCACGCAAATTCTGTTAATGAAAATACACAGCTTAAGATATAATTTTGATAAGGATTGAATCCCACATTTCCAAAAAAATCCGGAAAGTGAAGAAATTTGTTAATTGTGTAAGTAAGAATATTATCGTATAATCTCCGTTTGTACACCATTCAACAATTATTTAAGAAGAAAACCGAGTACAGGATCTTTAGTGATGTTGCCCTTAACTTTCTTGAAAATTGCAAAAAAAAATGTGATAAGAAACCAGGCTTCGAGAGACAAAAAAGGAAATTAAAGATATTTCTTTCCAAGTTGACGGCAGCTAAATGTCGGTGCCGCGCAAGAAACATCAAAGCATTGTAGTGATTGTGGAATGCTTTGGAAATTCATTAGCACGCTTTAGTATCCATACAGATGTTTGAATATATTATGCTCGAGTTGCTTCTCCTTCCTAACACATCCCTGTTGATGATACACCATGGAACTATTAACTCTCTGGGTGCCACGTCTGACCTTTCACAAGTTTTACACATAATTTCCATAGATTAGCTGTTATTCCCTGACACACAGAGGGTTAATGTTGTGTGGTAGATAATCACCTCACACAATGCCACATATCCTCATCAGATCAGAGATATGGTATAAATAGAAGAGTGCACCAAAGCTTGACACCATTGTGAGGGAGATAAGTGGATAAATAATGGCTTGAGGCACAACGTGTCATCGATAACTCAAGCTTTGATGCCGCGTTATTGCCAACGCATGTCCAACGTGGAGACACATCTATGAGCTGGGATGTGTCTTGTAGGGAGCTCATATTGGAAAATCTACTAACAGAGATATAAATGTATATTTAGGAGAGAGAGAGAGAGAGAGAGAGAGAGAGAGAGATAGATAGAGAGAGAAGGAGAGGGGGAGAAAGAGACCTTGCCGACTTCCTTTGCATATCAATTGCAATCTATTGTATTGTGTTTCAAAATGATGCTAATGTAATTGTATGTTTGTAGTATTTTGTGGTCTATAATCTTATTTCGCAAACATTACAATGGCAAAAAGTTCGCAAAATTATAATTTCAACAACTGTGAAGCATCTTACAGATACATATGTCAAGGTGGACAAAACATGAGAATGGGAAGGGAACAATATTGCATTACGTGTTACAGTTGCAATATTAAAGCAACATCAGCAGTCGTGTCTTTCTACACGTCATTGCAACAATGCTCTGGCAGGGATATCTTTGTACTTTAAACCAAATTTCATACATAGATGTCACCCTGCTATCCCCTTGGTATTTCACACTCCTTTGCACTCGTGTGTGCTGGTTTACGGCCCATTAATATCTGGTATCCATCGGGAGATGCTGAATGAAAAAACTATTAAAGCTCCACCATCGAGCTTAAGTTACCATAGCAACGCCTCATTAGGCTGTCATGTGATGCAATGGACTCTGCATTAACAGGCGACATGCTGAGTGCGTTTTTCTTATCTTCCTTCTTCAAGTGTGTTTATAACGATGTACGAACTAATAACAATATATTGTCTAATGTATAACACAGTATGTATATTACCCACCTCTTGTGCTTCACCATGACAACGTTGAATACATGCGTTTGAGACCATAGTATGTGAGCGTTGGTGTCATTTTAGTACATGATATTTTCCTATGCTTTTTGTTTCTCACTCGACACACATTCTGTCATTGATTTTGTAGAACGTGATGCAAGTGTGGCCCTGCTTTTACGTAGTTGATTGCATTCATGTAATTCTTTTGAGATATCGATAATATGATGAGATGTCATGTCTTGCTATAACCACGATGACACTTTGGATATACACTTTTTATCAGCGGTTTTAGTGTAAATTCGGAAACGGCCAACGTTCATAATGTAGAATAATTTATAGATGTATTAACATGATTAATGATACGCTTGGAAAAGCTCGACAAATTATTGAAGTATGATGGAAGGCTGCAAAGTTAAAAACAGAGGGAGAGAGAAAGGCAGCCGGGGCCGGAGGGGGGTGGGGGGGGGGGGGGGGGGGACGAACGAGCAACACAACAGGCCATTAGACGGAAATAAAGAGGGGAAGAAATGAAAAAGGGAGTGAGTACTTAAAAGTTACTCATATATAGATAGGGGTTATTGAGGATACAACAAACTGAGAATAACATATCCAATAGTGCGATAAGTGTAATTACAATGAAAATAGAACACATACCTTCTCCAGGTCTACTTTGCGTGGCACCAATCTTGTAAGGCGTCCTGGAGATAAAGAGGACATTTGACAAAATACACGTATTTACAATACATGGATTTAAGCGTTTTTTTTGGTGATAAACAGACCGCACCAAACCATCTCCCATTCATTCATTAAAACCCTATTAAATGTGTGAGTATCGTCCCCGTCTTAGCCAACAGGGAAATTGACCTGTGCGCATACTCTGTGCGTTAATATGATACAATTGCGATGTTTGTACAGTAAACTATTGATGCCTAGAACTCGGGTCCATATATAGAAACCTTGATATTACGACATTTTGATTTAAATGAGGTCGTGGGAGACAATTGACGTTGTGGTTGGGTAGGAGAAGAAGAAATATATATTCATATTTATTTATATGATCAAGATAAACACCATTATACATTGCATTTACGAATTGACCCTTTAAGATTCGTTCACACGGAGGCGACTTGCCACAATGCTACTCATTATCGCCTATTGTGAACAGATAATTTCGCTTGCATAACACTGCTAGACGAAGCATCATGTAGTCAAGCCGCCTCCGTGCAGACGGGCCCTATGCGCCATCGTCGCACTTTAAAGCACGTACTGTAATACAAACGTGTACTGTATTTTAATTCGTGGAAAACAGTTAAGAAGCTGATTTTTTTCATTGTTATCATAGTTCCGTTTGATCGCGGAGAGCCAGGAGGCGATGGAGTTATCTCATTCGGCGATCTGAGACGATAAGGGTGGACGTTTTCATTTTTATATGATGAGCTATAACAAATGTTAAAAGTGCGATTGATTTGTATATACAGAGCTATAACAAATGTCCAAAAAGGGATGTTTTCTTTGTTTAGCCTGCGATTATTACAATTACTTGCGAAATTCTAGTTGTGAGAGTAATGGTACCTTTCTAGGGGAATTTTCCAATGCCTTTCTAACGTGGGAGAAGATTTATGTTATGGACTTTCTTTTCTTTGTTACTTATTAAAAAAGACCCTTAAAACAGCATCATACAAACAAGACACGTTTACTTTTTATGATAAAAGTATTAACCATAATCAATACTTTTCAAAGCATACACCAACTCGGATAATGGTCGTTGTACAGGAGGATCGGATGCATGAATATTTCATCTTAAGATATGAAAGTCAAACTGATTTAAACCAAAACACAGTGTATGGACGTGGCTGATGAGCGATACCATTGATTATCGTGCCTGTAATTTCTGCGTTCTACGAGAAAACATTTGATAAGGCACGGATAATCACCATCGGCACTGATATGAGCCAGCACCATCCACAGTGCAGTACCTCTTCGTGCAGAAAGATGCAAGGCGTTGTTTACTGAGGAGATCGGTTGTCAACTACACGGTACATTGTCATGATTACGCAGTGTTTTTACTGGGTGATTGGCAACATGCTTTCAATTTAGGTAAAGGACAGTGGTGATAGAGATCACAGGAACCCAAATATTACCACCAATATCCGCTAATTTAGCCCAAGTGTTTATCTGTGTACACATGCTTAGTACGGTTACTATAAAGCTCTAATGGTCTGGTACATTTGACATGAGCACAGGCCTACCTACGTTAACGGTTATTGTTCAATTGGACTACAAAATTAATTTAGTATAACGGCTTCCTAAAACATTTCATTGATCCTTTATGTGCCTGATTAACAGCAGCCCTATTGACGTTTCTGAGATTGTTGTGTAAAAAGCACGTGCGGTACACAAACAGTTGACAATTTTTTGCAACATGCGGCGTTTTGTGTACTATGCGCAATCTACTGAAGATGTGAAGGTTGCGTACGCGATAGTGTATACATTCCGTATTTGTTCAAGACGATCATTGACATCGATTAAGCATTACGTATTAACAATGTGTGTATAGAATGACAGTCACGTACGAAAGGCCGGTCTGTGTTTGCCTAACTACACATTTAGGAAAATATCACGATATCAAACCGATTTTAGTTTGATAAAGGCAACCTTCGCTGAAGTTGTGTGAGATGGATACTGTGGAAATAAACTACGTATGCGTGTAGACTTTTCTACAAAATCTATTACTATTTTTCGGTATACCACATCTCTTTACATGTCTATGTTATGCTGCGTATCAAGTTCAGATTAACTGTCCTAAAGATGACTATATAATATTTGATATTAAAAAGTGTAACATAGTGAAATAATGACGACTTGATAACATTATAATTATATTTATAGTGCATGGATTGGACTTGAAAGTTTGAAAAGTTGTGGACTTATTATGAGACAAAGTTTTACAGTAGAAATCATTATGTTAGTAGTAGATTCTGAACCGTAACCTTCATGGGCAACTTTAAATCTTTGCAAGGTAGTACTACAATGTATACAACATCGCAGAATATAGCAGTATAACAGGGGTTATGATTAAAATTTGTTCAACACATTTAACTGTTTATAATTTTCCTCAAACGTTTGCCAATCATTATCTTTGATTTTCCACTCTTTTATCCCATTCAACTTTTTATCCGACCTTTAATCCGCTTTAATTCGCGTTGTGTCACGTGAGGTTTTGTTTTCCACAAGTAATACACACGAATTGCATGAAGCAGCAGTTGCTCTGGCTCTCAGAGGTTTAGATAAATTGCCAGCGACGTCCTCGGTTACCTTGGTGTGTTAATTGGCATCGTTGGAGCGATAGAGACGAGGGCTCCTTGCTGGTCTTTGAGCGTGATGTTTGCCCATCTGGGATGAGGAGATATACAACAAGATTATGTAATACATCATGGAGAAGATTATATAATAAATCAACACACCTATGCGAGTTATACATGTTTTGGAAAATACATTGCAGTGAAGAAGGATTAAAAGGAAGAGGAAAATAGAACGGAGAAAGATGGTGGAGGAGGGGAAAGTCAGGAAGATGAGGATCCATTATGAAAAGGGAAAATGATAATCAGAATAATACGATAAAGAGTTATTAATTCCAGCTCTTGATCAAAAATTAATATGAAGGTCCATTTTGAAATACGGATGTGACAATAATACGCAATTATACAATACATAAATTGATACATAAGTATTGTAGCTATACTAACCACTATTATCATATCACAAATATTATATCATAAAATAAATGGTCATGAAAGAAACGTTAATAAAGGTGATTACGAAATATCATTACAGTTCTCCAGACCGCATATAGAGGAAAGTCGTCCCCACAATGCACCGCGCAGCAACATCTGGATTTGGTGTTTGCAGTCATGTCCCCTTCCGGTCTCATACCCTAGCCTACTAAACCAAAAACAGACATAAGGGCAAACTACATGCGGATGTGCCTGCGCGGTGCATCATGGGACAATGTTTCCTAATATACAGCATATAGACAAGGAGAGCGGTTTTTTCTTTACATCGTTTGCCTAGCCATTTCTGCTATGAATGAAAAATAATAACGCTGGCGTGAGAGTCTACACGACCGATCTTTGTTGTAGTGTGATAATGTACCGAGTGTGCATGTAGACTACAAGCTTGCATGGCGTCGAGTGTGCACGAGTAATGCAAATACTATTTTTGTCCTGTTTCGGTTTTCCCAGGAATGTGGTCTAGCTGGTTTTCATTTAGGAAGTGTAGATTTCGACACCACTGCGATGTCGGCAATGTCAAATTCTTGCACAGATGAATATCACAATACCACAGGCAGTAAATCTGTAGCAGCATCCAAATCTGTTTACAGAAAAGTGCGTAGACGTTGACATTAGCTGGTTCATTGCAAGGTATGGTAAAATGGCTTTGCGACGGTGACAAAAATACGCGCGGGCAGGAAGAGGCCATACCTGCTGACATTAGCTGCTGCTGCCAAGAGATCGTGGATGTCACGTGAGCCACAGTGCGGGCTGAAGACAATCTGAAGGAAAGAAACAACAATAAGAAAAGTCGTGATCTTTTTAGTTTCTTTGTTGACCATACATTGCGAAACAAATGATTGTCACTGGCGATTGTATCCATAATGAGTAACACATTAAGCATTAAGAAGAAATACATTTGTAAATCTGTTGTATGTATTAGCTCTATTTAATCCTTTCTATTACAGACAAACTTGTGCTTTATAGAATGTATGTAGTGTGTATTACTGGTAAAAATGGGAATGCACACATGACACGTGACAAATTATTCGTACATTTCATGGAAAATGTCCATTATCCACCCGTTCTGTTCCCCACTCTTCATACCGCTCCTCCTGATATACATTAACAGAACAAAAACTCGCGACTTTGCACCTAGCATTTACATCACGTCTCCATAAACAAATGCGTCGAACGACACTATGCGCGTGTAAGATGTAGACAGATACAGGAGAGAGAGAGAGAAGAGAGAAAGAGAAAGAGAAAGAGAAAGAGAGAGGGAAAGAGAAAGAGTTAGAGAGAGAGAGAAAGAGAAAGAGAAAGAGAAAGAGAGAAAGAGAAAGAGATAGAGAGAGAGAGAGAGAGAGAGAGAGAGAGAGGGGGGGGGGGGGTGGGGGGGGGGGTGGGGGGGGGGCAGAGGAGAGAAGAAGGAGGGAAGAAGTCGAGTACGAACGCAATTTGGTACGTTTGCAATGTCCGTGACATTGTGCTTGGACATACACTACTTGTAATCATGATTTAATGATTTATTGCATTAATTTCCTTTAATTTTGCATGTAGACGTTAAGTAAACACATTTCTCCGCAGTTGTTCACATTTGTACCTAACATGCGAAATAATTACATTATCGTTTGGTTTGTCAAACTCACTTTGTGCACACTTGCGTGAGTGGATGTACTTTCATGTTCCTGAAAGCATTCACGTTGAACTAATTACAATCATTCGTTAGTAGAGCGTTGTGATGACATAATGTATAGTCTCTTTCACTACAACACTCACTCTCTTACACTCTTTCTCTCTCTCTATATATCTATCATGCCTATGACGTCTTATCACTTATTCATTTGAGGTTTAAGCGAGTGGTACGCGATATATTTTTTTTCTCTCTCTTTCTCCGTTTCCCCTGTCTCTATGTGTGTTTTTAATTTCTTTTTCATTTTTTTTCTCTCACTTACAGTTATCATCCTCCCTTCTCCACCCCCTCCTTATCTATCTTTTTCTCGCAGACGTATGGTATCCTATCGCTTTTCCTAAGTGTGGATGCCACGTGAATTTTGACCATAATAATGCTGTAACAAGCGACGCGTCCATCAGGTAGTAGAGAAAATATTACCTTTTAGCGACGACTGGCTCAATCAACCACAAACTAACGAGATTTTATATTCGAAGAATGAGGAAGAGTCGAGGTAAGATGTTACCATGGTAATGGCAGTGCCTCCTTGCTTCAAAATCATTGACTACACCCACGCACCAAGACTGCCGTTGCTGGAGGAGTACATAAGATTTAAATCTCATTGTACATGTTCTACACGGAAAAAAAATCTTTTGAGCTGACATTATTCATTTTCACTCGTCCTGGGTGCTTTTTTTTATCCACATAACTGTCATAGAGCAACAGTTTGTCTGGCAGAGAAAGGGCTCATAAAACAGGTTGGTGAAACATCGCATAATGATGATAAACCATCAGTTAATATATACTGCCCTACTCTCATGACTCTGACAAAAGGAAGCAAGTGACAAATCACTCAAATCTGGGTTATTGGTATTCTTAGATTGTACCCAGCATTCCCTACATACGGCCAAAATCTGGACAAGAAATATTAATCTTGCTGCAAGATATTCAATCTAACATGATGTGGTATCGCACTGATGTCAATGCAAGTGACAGACACATTTTGCTCATTTACAAGAAAAGTCTCTTTTGTTAGTTGCTTCCTTTTGTCAGATTAGGGCAGTATAGTACTCACACACATTTTGAAACCTGCTAAAACATATTTTCAGTTTAACAAGAGAGATTAAACAAATTCATATGTGGTTAGAGATGACGCCCTGTCAGTAAAAAGGTCAAAACATCAAAATCACATTAGATAGCATGTTTCATTCGATTGAGTTTCCTGTTCCTCAGCGGAAATGCAGTAGTCCAATCACCGATTTTGACTTTGCAGAAGAAATTGCCCTAGTCTGCAGCGCAACTCAGCAATCACAGACACTACCTCTAAATTTGGAGCAAGAAACATCCAGGGTTGGTCTTCATCGCAATTCTAAGAAGTCCAAGTATATGTCATTCAACCAGAAGGAAAATACGCATCTATATACAATAAGCGAGGATGAAATTGAGAAGGTGAGTGTTTTCAAATATCTCGGTAGCCATCTTGACAGCTCAGATAAAAGTATCTCAATCAGAAAAGTCCAGGCATGGAAAACTTTGGCCAGGATGAAGAAAGTCTGGAAATCTGAGATGAGCAGGAAAAGAAAAATTAATATCTTCGAAGCAACAGTGGAATCTGGACTTTATGGGTGTGATTCGTGTACGATAACAAAAAAAAAAACGAACTAGACAGCTGGATGGCTGCTACATCTGACTTACCTGAACAGCCCTGAATATCAAGGTAGAAGCAGGGCATCATACAAGCAATGCTGATCTGTTTTTCCATAATAATGCAAATAATATGGCAAATAAGCGAGCGAAAGTTAAAAATGGCTGGCCACTGCTTATATTGTGGACACCTACATATGGACAGAGATGCAGTGGAAGACCATCAAAAAAAGGAGCAAATTTACATAAAGGAATATGTATGAAAACCATTTACCAGAACAAACACTTCTCTTGTAAGTGAAAGGGAAATACATGCATTAGAATTGGTAAGAATAACACACGTTTCATGACGTTCGCGTCTGACGTTACATATCTGAGTAATGTTGCTGCTAAAACAAATCCACAAAGAACAATTAAACTTGATCTACCTAGGATTTTACAGTCATTGTTGTCCTATAGGCATGATAGGTTAGGTTATACTACTAAAACTTAAGCCAGTGAACCACGAAAGTGGCTTTTGGTTAACTCTGTAAGTACCACGTGTGATGTCATTCACAAGCAACGCGCACATATCTCATAGGGCTACATGTGGCTGAGAGGGAAAGGCTTAATGATACAAGTCACATGTGTTAAGTATTCCCCACCCACGTTAAAACGGGATACTCTCTGCTTATTGCAAGCAAGTACCAATTTAGTGCGTGGCGCATTAAAGGATTCGCCGCGATTTAGGACCCTGGTCAGGATATAGACGAGATACATCCTTAAAGATCTGCCTGCAATCTCCAGCCCGAAGAACATGCCCTTTGCTCTGATTATGTGATACACCCCCGCAAGATCATACTGGATACAACAGACACGATGTGTGTTTGTGTAAAACCTTCTGCGGCGCCACTGCAGAGTGTATGTGAAAGTCGAAATAGCGCTCTATGAGGTTTGTGTATATCACATAAAATGCATTTATAAATACACATTAGGCACGCAAAGAGTTGAAGAGGTAACAACGCTCAAGGTCGGGAATTTCACAGCCAAAATACAGATTTTCTGAAGCCAACAAAATATCATGACGAGACAATGTTTAGATTATATTATAATTGTCTCCTAGTGCAGACTCGTGCTTTTGAAGCAACCTATGTTTTAGGGACATGCTAACATCCTTCAAGATAATACCACTCCCCCTACATGCGTAATATGCTTAAAGGGAATATACTGTACTGGGAAGACAAGAATCCTTCAAAAATATTAAATCCTTCAAATGTTCGGCCCGAACACTTGGGGATTTGAGATTTCATCACTAATTAATCCAAATGGGGATCATCTGAGGGCAAATAACTTTCAGCAAGTTTTTAAAATGGACAACACATGAATTTAAGACCATTGACAAGAAGATTAGTCACGATCACCTTTTTGAAGGCTTTTTATCTTCCCAGTAGGCTACAGTATATTCCCTTTAAGCACACCGATGTCGTGTTACAATATACACGTGAGCCTGCGGTCAAGAACCTTACGGCAACGACGTTTCCAGAAGATGGCCAGTCGTGAATATATTCGAATATGGAGTGGACTCAAATACATAAACAATATATATTAATCAACATCAAATCATAATCAATCATCGAGACAGACCGGACAAAATCGCAAGTAAACACGAATAACAAGGTATATGTATGTTACCTATGCAAAATACATTAATGACGCTTATCATTATGTCAATTGACGTACAACCTCTTTCAAAATTAAAATTATATGCCATTTTGTTCACGATTATCATGTAATTTATGATTATGTCTTTATTCAACAGCTGTTGCGGCGGGCTTTTTTCTTAGGCCCCTTTTCTATTCTTTCTCCTTCGTCTGTTAATTCTTCGTCTTCGTCCACCGATGTATTGCTCTAATTCATTCATCGCCTTCTGCACTAGTTCATCTTAACCTCACGTCCCTCACGATGCAGTTCGCAACAACGCTGGCATTATATACACACAAACACACACTCATGTAGACAACATGGTAGGCGTGTACAGCGATCGACTCTCGCATTCATCTTCATTATCACTGTAGCGGTAATCTCTCTTTTTTCTTCCCTCTGGTCATGCTAGTGGAGTGGGAAGATGTGTGGTGCACGTGACATTGCGATCACGTTGCTGCAGTTTAGTCAACATAATGATCAGGAACATTTGAGTGTTGACAGACACTTACGATGCCTTTTACCAATAAGTAGAGTAAGATATGTGATATGCATGTCTATTTCTTTTACTTATTATTTTTCTGTTCATCTTTTTATTGTTTTTTTTTTCATTTTTCACTCTTCACTCTTACTCTGCTGAACAATTCTTCCCTTCATAATGACTTTCCTCCTCCTCCTCCTCCTCCTCCTTCCTCCTCCTTCTCCTCCTCCTCCTCCTCCTCCTCCTTCTCCTCCCCCCGCTCCCACCCCGTTCTCTTTTTCTCTCTCTATCTTCTACCCCTTCTATCACTCTCACCCTCTCCTGCCTGTATCAATACTCCCATTTCATTTGCCCCACCCTCGCTATTCTTCATTCGTTTTGCCAGTTCTTTCAATATCCCTCCCTCTTTATCTCTAACATCCCTTTCCCTCTATCATGCTATCTTTCTATCTTTGCCATGTTTCTGTCCACACTTTTGTGGCACGGCGTTCAAATCTGTGTATGACGTCACAAAGCAGTTTTCTTCTGCATATTTATCAATTTGTATACAAATATTTAACATGAGTGGTGCACTTAAAACTCAATTTTAGTTTGAAAAGCACATTTGGCTCTGGAAAATCATACACTGGGTGGAACCTAGTAGATGAAACGAATGTTGACCTACTGTGACGTTTACAAAAATTATTTAATTAATTTCCTTTTAATCTTTTTCAATCACCTGGAAGGCATTTGAACCAGTTCTGTCATACTCGCGATAACATTCAAGAAAACCGGTGGTGGATGAGTCTAACTCGCGCCGCCGCGGCGAATTTAGATTGCTGAGCTAGCTGAGCCTGCTATGCATGCTAATTTCTAGTTCTGCATGAGTTTAGAATTAGGTTTAGGTTTAGGATTAGGGTTCAAATTCATAAAATTAGTGGGATACCATAGTGTATTAGCACCTTATAGGCGAACGTGTGCGCTGACGAGTTAGACTCATTCAACCACTGTTTTTTTTTTATTATTATTTTATTGCGATTATGGCAGAACTCATGTGTAAAAAAAATATATGCGCCTCCAGCATTTGCATGAGGCGCTGCAGGAAAGAGGCATCTCTGATAGTGGGGTGGGGGGGGGGGGGGGATATGGTATTTGAATTAAGACTATGGTTGTGACGAAACAGGTCGTTATCAACGTGAAGAATGACAATTGTTTTGGGAGTGAGTGAGAGGGTGAGTGGGCGAGGAGAGTGGGGGAAAGGGACAAGTGGAAATAGGGATGACGGGGGAGGCTACGGGAAAGACGAAATGAAGGGAGGGTGAAATTTTCCTGAAAAGGTTCCTAAAAATTTAAGTATGAGATTTTTATTCGTGTTATTAGCAGAATGTACTATTTATCCTTGCCGAGTTTCATAACTCTTTAAAAAAAAAATAAGCCACTATAGTAAAAGGGCTGTAGGCATGATAGGGGAGATCGGGTTAAATACGGACATAAAATTTCAAACTTCTGTGTTAGCACAACGAGTAGTCCCATCATCAAATGGACATCGTATAATGTACCTATGCCGTATATCCTCATTATGGCATAGATAAAGGCACACATCGTTAATTATTTTTTAAGTTATATTTTAAAAAAGTACTGGCATAGATGTCCGTTATTACGGACATGCGGTGAGGTAAATACAGACGGAGGATAAGGTTGACTGTTTCGAGCCTTGCCTAATTAAGCTACCCCCTCCCAACGCTTAAGCAATCGAAGGATGCAATAACTATTTTTACTTCTACTTCTACTTCTACTTCTACTAACTATTTCTATACTATTTCTATACTTCTCTTATGTTAACTTCAGTGAAGTTTTTTTTAGTCCAAACCTATGCATTGAGAACCGTACTAATTATGTACAATACGTTTATTGTGTGATCTGGATATTATCGATCCATTTGTACAAGTTTAAGCTAAGCCTCGTGTTATTTCATTGGTTAATAAAAAGATATCGGACTGATTTTTATAACTAAAATGTTAATTCAGCTTAGCTTTCTTTTACTAAAACCAAACACAAACCATGCGAAAATAAATAGCACAAAACGCAACGTCTGTAGAACATGTTTTATTCTTATTTTAAAGGAACTTGCCAATCGGTCAGACAGTTAATGAATTACCGTTTGAGTCATTGTGCTTAAATCAGAAGAGCAGTAATAAGTAAAGCTCAATTTTACTTTAGTGAGAAATGTAAAAATAATAAATTAGATGGCAAGTCAAAAACATCCTACCCTACATGTATATGGCATCCATGTTTCAAGTCGTTCTTCAGTATTTTATTTAATGGTTGCAGGTCCTGTATAATACGACGCATTCAATCATTATCATAAGCAGTGGAACCTATTTATAACGGGCTTTTGGGAACAATGGTATATTTACCCTGTTACTTCAGATTCGTCGTTATATAAGTGTAAAAATTATGATATTACCAGTAATACCAGGCAACATGGGGCAATAACGGACACCCGTCCGCTATTACCCCACATTCACCTTTGACCCATGATACCTTTATACAGCCTAGACCACTGATTCACAACAATTAACAATGCATTTATGTTAAAAGAATGGATCACACTGAAGCAAAAATTACTCTAAATCTAACCCTTGATAGCAATGAATCGATCGACTGAAATCTATAAACACATCTTGGGGGTAGAAATAACATTTTGACTAATAACTTATCATTAAATGACGGAAATAAAAATATTTTCTGGAACTTGACTTGTCTCGTGCAGGGCATCTAAGCCGTATTTACCCCGCTCTCCCCTATCACCAGGCTACACTTTAGATCTTAAACACTGGAGAAGTTAAAGGGATAGTTCACTCGAAGTTAAGTTGGTTTCAATAAAAACAGAAACATATGAGTGACAAAAATCCGTCAAAGGATAAGAAAATTATTATCTTTTAAAGTTTTGATTTTGTGACGTCACATGCGAGGTTCTCTTCCATTTGTCGTGTGTATGTTTTTTGCGGAAAATTTCCATTTCCCCAGAGGATAGCATCATGTCACCTGTGTATTTGATACTTTATTAGAAACACTTTTTCCACACAAACATCCATGAAGAAAAGTAGTTCCTTCAACAAAAACAGACAATCTATGGAATAAAAACCATACAAGATGTGGGAAAGCACGAGGCACGTGACGTCACAAACTTGACATTTTGAACGATCATACCTTTCTTGTTCTTTGGCGGATTGTCGTCTAACCTTCACCAGCATGTTTAATTCATATTTCCTTTTAGTGAAACGAACTAAACTTTAGGTTGTACTATCCCTTAAATGACAACGCATTTTTTCCTATGACTATCTTCATTCAAAGAATTATCACACTAACGCTGCTATCGTAATATTAACCTACGATAATGTCGATACCACCAATGGCTGTAATGAAAACACAAAATGCTGATAATAGTACGCTGAAAATACCATGGCGAATAATAGGAACATGAGTTGGTCCAATAATAAGTTGCAACGCAAACAAATATGCCCACAAATTTTAAAGACTCTGTATGGAAATGTAACAAGTGCTGCATAATATGCGTAAAGGTGAACATACGCCATACGTCATACGCGCACGAGCAATCGTGGCGAAACATGTTCAAACGTGCGACGGTACAAATCATCCAAACGATAACACGCGATGGCTTGCGATAGCGTGCGATAGCACCGTTACCGGATATCACGTGACCAGCGTTCTGCCAATCAGATTGCGCAGTATTAATGTGTTATGCCATCCCATACAAAAGTGTGCACAAATCACTAACAGATGGCACAAAAACTGAAAACACACCTTCTTGCTGTGCGCTACTAATGAGTCTAAAGTTAAGCTGTAGGGAGATGGGTCAGGTGTCTTCCATCACGATGCCCACGCTGTAATGAGTAGACAACAGCTATTTATATTCACATGCGTGGTTAGATATTGTTGAAACCATGGTAACGCAGCTAATCATAAAGCTCCCCTCGCTCTTGACATTATTGGTAATTTGAACGACTTTTTATGTCGACTGGTTGACAACTTGAAAGTTCCAATTTAATGTTTTTGGTAATGCATTTCAATGTGTACACCAAATACTAAACTAAATACCACTTTGCTTAATTAAGTCAAATGTTAGATATGACTTGACGGATAATGATATCATTGTAATATACAAATGGGAAGCATCGGTTCAGTTCGGCCCCCTTCCCACAATCCCATCTGGACGTATCTTAATATCTCCCCAGTGTGGTTGGAATACGTCACCATTCCCTTAACCCTCTCTCTGCTAGACCAAGTGCTGCCCTAGGATGTCTGTATATGTATAATATGATTTGCTCATAAAGAGTTAATTGCCCGTTTAGTGTCACCATGGTTGTGAGAAGAACAAAAAAGGTATATATATTCATATAAATGGATAGATAGATAGGCTAGATAGATAGATAGATAGATAGATAGATAGAAGGAATAGAAGAATGTAGAAGAATAGTGTGATCATTATTTTGGTCAAAAACCTGCATAGATGTCAGAAACATGTCTATGCACACACACACACACACACACACACACACACACAAACACACACACACACACACACGCATACATATATACTATATAAACAGTGTACATTCTATTGTACAATATACTGGATTATATGTACGATAATTATAAAATAGCGTTCAGAGCCATCGTAACCATATACATTCTCCCTCTCTCTCTCTCTCTCTCTCTCACTGTATATATATATATATATATATATATATATATGGCGTTTTACGTATGGCGTTCTATATATACATATATGTATATATCTATACATGTATTTATATATATATATATAGAGAGAGAGAGAGAGAGAGAGAGAGAGAGAGAGAGACAACATACAGAGACAGAGAGACAGAGAGATAGCTATAAATCACATAACACATTCAGTTCATGCCTATCTTAACTACTTGCTGTTGGTAAACAGGATATCCAAAAATTACTCAGGTGACAGTGCTTTTTCTCGGAATTATTTTTTTTATACGACTAATGAGCAATTCAACAAACGAACACGTCAGATAAGGAATTTTTATTTAACTTCGTAGATACACACAATGTCAAAATCAAGCAATGAATTTACCTGTATGCAAGGACATCGCAACTGGTTAGTCATATTATTTCAATTGGTGGACCGATTGAAAAAGTTATGAAACCATGGCAACAATGCACCCAAAGCCATCTGCATCATTTCTTCATTAGATAAATGTATTTTTTTATGTACTTCCCGTCTATCTCTATCTGCCTCTTTCACTCTCTCTCCCTCTTACCCGCTCTTTCATGTCATCCGTTGACTACGGAAAAAACACATCTTTATATATTTTGTATCAGATCTTCTGTTATCGTCTTTTTTTCTCCCATTCGTTCACAGATATCCCCCCTCTCCCGCTTTGCTCTGCTCCTTCCTCTCTCCCATTATTTCTGCCTTATTTCGGCATACCTGGCATATAGGAGAACGAGAGTTCTCTAACAGGAAAGTACTACTACGATCAGATATAACGGATTGCCCATCGGGCAAGGATGTCTATGTGATGGTGTCAATAGTATGCAGGCTTTGTACAATCCACAAGAGGGGAAAGCTGACAATTTCCAGATATTTTTTTCTGACGTGACGAGGAAGTCGTGGTACAGTGCTCATAAATTGAGACCTAACATCTAGAAATTCCGATTCAAACATTGCATATATTTAGCTATTTCGTGTATGGCCTTCCTCCTTGTCATTTACTTATTGCTCTTGAGCATCAACACTATCATCATCGTCATCTTTTTATTTGTATTTTTTCTCTCTCTGCAACCTCTTCTTAAACCCATCTTCTCATAATTTCTCTATATCTGTCTGTCTCCACGTAATCCTACTTTGTCCGCACATAAAACGGTCTGCACTCAGTGATACACTGAATGTAAAACTAGAACCTATAATCTTATAAAACGACGACAACTGCAACTGCAACTGCAATCGACCACATTGTGTTTTATTTTTTGTTAAAGTTGTGTATAAATCGTTCCAAAGACGTATGAATCAGAGATTAGTCTGCCGTCAAAATACATCATAAAGAAGATGAAAATGGGGGAAGGAAAATGCACTAAGACTTTTGAGGGAATGAAGAAAAATAAATATTCTTTGCGAAATACGCGCATAAGAGTCGTCACTCGTAATTTGCTCCAAATAAATCGAAAGACTACACAAAAATAGACACGGGGAAAAACGATATTGAGAGTACGGTCATACCTTTTCACTCCGTCCATCTATGTCCAAAAACACTGTGCGTGCTTTGCTGTACGAAGCACCGTTACCCATCCTGGTTATTACGTAGTAATTTTACGCTTTACGCTTCACACCTCCGTTCGATTAGTTCCAGAACATCGAAGCGTAACACATCCTAAGTATCGCAATCCTGCGTCTTTTAGAAGAAAATAAACAATTTGCATTTATAAATGGTGTACTTAACACACAGACGATGCAATATGTCTTGTGATGGAGCGTTATTAGACCACGTGAGAAGAGACAGTATCAGAGCGTTTCTGACAACTTGATCGGATGGGGAAATTGCGACGAGTGATGTTTGCCGCTGCAGGACACAGCCACAATCTCCCAGCTGCTCCGTTCTCGGGCTTCTCTCTCTCTCTCTCTCTCTCTCTCTCTCTCTCTCTCTCTCTCTCTCTCTCTTCTCTCTCTCTTCCCCCCTCTCTCTCTCTCTCTCTTTCTCTCTCTCTTTCCCCCCCCCTCTCTCTCTCTGTCTCTCTCTCTGTCTCTTTCTCTGTCTGTCTGTCTGTCTGTCTGTCTCTTTCAACCCCTCTCTCTCTCTCTCTCTCTCTTTCCTCCCTCTCTATATCTCTCTTTCTCTCTCTCTCTCTCTCTCTCTCTCTCTCTCTCACTCCCCCCCCCCTCTCCCTCTCTCTCTTGCTCTTTCTTTTTTCTCTCGATCACCTTCCCCCATTGTCACCCCTGTCCTCTCTCTTTCTCCCCCCCTCTCTCTCTCTCTCTCTCTCTTTCTCTCTCTCTCCCTTTCTTTCTCTATTCCCCCCCTATCACACACACACACACACACACACACACACACACACACACACTCTCTCTCTCTCTCCCTTTCTTTCCCTCCCCCATTTATCTTTATTTCTATCGCTCTCTCCTTTCATTTATTCCACCCCCCCTCTTTCCCGTACTTTCCCTTCTCTCTTTCTATTTATCCCATTTTTTCCGTCATTACCTTCCCTCTGTGTTGAAAACCGACCAATGTCGAATACAAACGTTGCAATTATGAAAATTGCATCGCGGTTGCTAAGGAAACAACGATGCAGAAGCCACTAAAAGGCGAATCTCTACGATTCTAGGACATCTCATTATAGTCAGATAGTCATCTATGCAACGCACAGCAGCATTCCTAACTAATTTCTCAAATTTTGCCCTTGTTTGTTGTCTTCTTCATGTTCGGCATCACATCCAATACCATACCTGGGTTTTAAAATGCTTTACGTGACATTGCAATGGTTGAAGTTACATATCATGTTTTTGTAACAGTACTGCACTAAATTCCAATTTGTCTAGGAGCAGGTAATACTGTGTGTGGTTCTGTGAGGCTGCATGTAAATCCATGGTACCTTAAAACTAAGAGGAAAGGGTGTTTTGATATTGTTACAGATGGCTTGACATCGTTGACAATACTTAACACTTGGCTGATTTCTCTCCTTTGATCCTCTTCTCCTCCTCTCCCCTTCTCTGTCCTGTCCCTACCCAAAGCTAGACTGCCTCTATTTATACATGCTGGTGTACCCTATCAACTATATTGACATAAAGGAATTACATGCCATGATGGATTTCTAAGTACAAAGTAATGCAGTTTTGTCGGGACATCATACTTTAAGCAGAAATGATGTAAATTGCATTGACGTCAGTCTTCTCCTTGAAGTCTTAACTTTCTCTTTATTGAACTTCAAACAAGAACTTCTGGCCGCTGTATCGTTTCCAAAGAAACGAGACTTACATCTCTGAAAGAAGTCTTTGGTCATTACTCCATAACAAATCATAAATGTCAACCCCAATAAAGTTGAGCGGCCAGAAGAATGTTGGAAGAAAAGAGAAAATGGTTTATGGCTGGGTCATAACATGTACTCGCACCCAAGGTTAAGCTTGACCAGAACTGTGACGTAGAAGAGGTCAGACCCAGAAAGTATAGGTCAATAATTACGTCACCACTAAATGTCCAAGAACTTGGGGATGTAAATATTGAGTTGGGCTCGCGGTTATTTAGAGGGTGTGTTTGGGAGAATGTGGGCTTACTATACACATTGGAGAAAGGAACACGGGGACCGTAAACATGGTAACAATATTCAATCTCTACCTGCGTGATCGGTGTAAACTGTGTTCGCCTTTATCATACTATACGCAAACATCAATATCTTGTGTCCTTTCCTCTCCTATCATAATTTAATTTGACGTGATTTATTTCGTTCATACATTTATTACGTCACAACATTACACAAGCGTGAACGTTTTGGGTGTTAGCATATACAATCATTTACAAAAGTTATATTCTTACTTTTTAGAGTAATATGTATTTATTGGTCATGATATTGAGTTAACGCAACAAAGTGAATACGGCAAAACAAAAATAATACAGCATAATCATGTTCTTGGAATTCAAAGTAACAATCGTGCATCTTACGCAAAAGGATTAGTGTATTTATCATACGTGTCGCGTTCCCTTTAGTCTTTCCTTCCATAGTACAACAAATTTATATTTGCACATGTTTTCCTTGATATATACGTGAGCACTTCCCTCTAAGAAATGTTTACATTACACACTCGCGTACACACGTCAACACATCCAACCATTATGCACACATACATAATTTCGTTGTTTGATTACTTCTATTAATCCAAATTGTACTCATATTTACACTACATTGCATTCACAATTCAAAATACATAAGCATGATATTAGAAATGTTCATTTCATATTCAAAAACAGAAAATAAAACACATGAATCAATAGACCTGAACTTTTTATCTAATTCATTGACTCTATGGTACAACAATAGAATATGTTACAACAAACAAACATAACGTGAAGCACTTAATACACTAATAAACAAACGCGTACATGCACACACAATTGCACGCAAACAAACTTGTCATACAGTTAAAAACATGTGAAAACATTCCGTTCACCCGTTCGGTACAAGTAGTCGAGTTGTTCGAAACCTCTCAAGAGAGGGCGTAATACCATTACAACAATCCTTTGTGACTGATCGATCAGGGCTCCGTAACATAAAGATTTGCAATCAATCGCAAAATGGCTATGGCCAATCAACGTCATTGTTGCCTGCGCTTTTTGTTCAAAAGACTGACCAGTAACCAATCAGTATTTGTCTTTCAAATTTGCAATTGATCGCAAATCTTTATGTTACGGTGCCCACGTGGTGTTTTCGCTTAGTGTTTTTCCCGGGTAAAAGTTGCAACAAAATCCATGACACTTGCTAGATTATTTCATCTCAACATATTTTGACAAAATATTGTTCAGTTTGCAAACAGTTCGCATACTGTTTTTCGACAAAGTCCTGAAACTGAGGAAAAGCATTTTTGTTAAAAAAAGAAAGTCTATAGGAATGAGATACTTTCAACGAGTTAGAATGAGATATTAATTTTCATGCAAAATGGATTATACATATTCAAAATGTCCAACCGTTTTAGAGCAAGGCTGGTGTAGGACTTGTAAGTTTTATTTGTAAGTTTCATTTGAGGTAATAGCATTTTGGAACGTTTTCTCTCCAGGATAGGAAGTGTTGTTATCCAAATCCACCCATCTTCCGATGTAATCTGAAGGGCAACCCACTAGTTTCGATAGGCATGATGTAACAAAATGATGTATCTGCAAATATAATAGAGAAATCAGTTCTAGTTGCATCATAACGGTTTATATGAAAATGAATGGTTCAAACGTATTCACATTTCCCTCCAAATAGAACAACCTGAACAAAAAAAAAAAAAAAAACAATTCTACCCGATTTTGCAACAATGGGGTAGCCTGTGTCAAGCGATGTTGATGAACATTGATTTTGCAAGTGTGCATGTTGATAAGCAGCACCCGTTGCCTATACGCTCCGACATACTTAAAATACTTAAAGTTTTTATCTCACTGAAGTGATTGTTATGCAAATTCTATGGAGATTTGACTGAGCGTATTGAAATGGTAGTCCCAAGCGCTGTACGTGCGGGTGAAAACTTTACATTACGAATAGTTTCAATTCATATTTCTGCAAGACTTCAATTACACCTACTCTCCTTTAAAAAGGGTCCCTTAAGTAACAATAAATCATAATGTTATTTAAATGAAATGTTCCTTTGAAAAATCAGTAAAAACATTTCAACTTGGAGATTAAAGAAGTATGACGGACAGGAGTGTGCTTAAGGTTGTAAACAATACGAATAATAATCGACGTCAGATGTGCTAGTATTGCACATTCATTTTGCCCAAAAGACATTGACAGGTTGCATTCAGTGTAACTTCTACACAGAGATAAAACCTACGCGTTCCTTCTTTCAAGCGATCATGAAAAGTGGTGTAGCTTTATTGCAGGTGAAACAAATACCGTGAGAAATGCCATCTACGGCAAGTACGGCAAAATATACGGTCAAGTCGACGGGTATGTTGTTTTGGAGAGATAGTCATAAAACACCTTTTCTCATCGTGACCTGTCTACGTCACTTATATTTTATATATATGTACATGTAAGTATATATGTTGTTCCGCTCCAAATGGGGGCAGGGTGAACTCATTTTAACTTCAGTGCGTGCAGCATGCAGCGTGATATCGCAATCGCCTGATACATATTTATAATGATCCATGATATGGGTCAGTCACGTAACTGTAATGGTGACTTTCACCGTGCATTCAGTACTCTCATGTCAACATTGAAGTGCTGTATGTAACGGTTAATTGTTATTGACGTATGAGATGCCAAGGTAAGCAGATTTGAATAAAATCTACAAAAAAAATCTACAAAAATAATCTACCATATGAACTGCTTCAGAGAGTATAAAAATACACTTGGCTTCAACTGTGAGTAAACGTTGTCTTGCGCTCCCATTGGTTGAGCTGTATGTATACGTGCTTCCGGGCAGTTTGTTTCGCTTTTACAATGGTGTATATATCGAGTAGTAATCCAACCTAGTCATCTGAAGTTGATATCGTGAGGCTCTCGCATCTTGCGGCTCGCTGCTTCCGTCCCTGCCCGTGTGTACCACCTCGAGAAATCTCCATCTACCGCCCACGAAAAATCAGCCATAATTCTTTTTAAAATTTTGCGACGTTTTTTGGCAGAAGTGAACGCACAGGTAAGCTTAATATTTTTATCGTTCATCCCCCTTCCTTGTTTGTCTTCCCAAACTGGAATGAAACATGTGTCCGTTCTTCATGGCATGGCGTAGGCGACGCCCCAAATATCTCTCCGCACGTATGCTATGCGATGGAGGTTGTGAGAACGCTTGCCGTTTGATCGTAATGGGACACCATTGACCCGGGTGTGTGTCGAAACAGGCTACTGCGCGATGGAATGGATGTGGGTGTGTGTAACTTGTGCACAAATTCATAACGATACCTCTGTGAGGCGAACGTGTATATATCGGCTTAGGCTATGTCACACATTTGTTCGGACTAGTGCTGCGTGATATATCGATAATATTGAGTTCATGCCATGATAGCAATATATGGAAAGCATGATATTGAGTTCATGACTAGGTCGATATATCGTGAACGCACGATATGACTTCAAATATCGTCGATATTAACAATGAAAAGCAAGAGAAAGCGTTTTGTACTGTTTTTCATCACAGCATGCCCTTTCATTCATGCTGGGAGCTCTTGCAGCCTTGACCTCGATCGATCTCACTGCACTGCTCATGTTGATATTCCTTGTCAAGATAGTGCTGGTGTGGTGAGGGAAGACATATAAGACATACTTGCACGTAGCGACCGGTAGCCTCGGTACTAGGCAGTGAGGTGCATGGACAAAACCCAGTCTGTTAACAACTATGCCTGGTAACACAGACAGCGCCCTAATAACGTCATAGCTCCTCTGGCTTCCTCCCCTTTGAGGGGGAGCGAGGATGGGATTGAGACATCAAGGGTGCGAGGAAGAGAGGGGAGATGGGAGAGAGAACGAGAGAGAGAGAAAGAGAGAGAGAGAGAGAGAGAGAGAGAGAGAGAGAGAGAGAAGATAATGGGTGAGAGAAGGGGGGAATTGTGTGAGAGACGAAACGAAACCGAGAAATGGCGCTTGTTAAACTAAACTTGTAACCCGTCACAAATGAACAATAAACTTGAATGCTCCATTTTAGGCTTTGGACGCTCCCCCACTGCCACTAATGCTATGTCATTATATTATGTACATGTATACTCATGAAGCTATTAAATCGTCTGATACTTTCGAATGGTCATGAAATTTGAATAGGTTAACGATGCATTTCTGGGTGATTGTCAGGGTACGAACTAAGCATGATGACGTTATTATATACAGTAACTCTATGGATGCTATGTGCGTATTTAGTAATAATCTATGGTTGCGAGACATGGGCAACAAAATCATCCAGCATCGAACGAATTGAAAAGGGCTGAGATGAGGATGGTCAATGGAGGTGCAGGGTATCAATGTGGGAGAGAGAGAGAGAAACTAAGACCTTATCCAGTCAATGGGCCTGGTAAGGATAGGGCAGGTTATGAGAAAGAGCAGGCTGAGATGGTAGGACCATGTGGCGAGGAGAGAAAAGACCCACTTGCTCCAGAGAATACTGAATTTCACAGTTGTTGGGTGGAACAGACGTGGGAGACCTCGCAAGACATGGCAGGAGACAATCAAAGAAGACAGAAGAGTGTGGAATATTACCCACATTGACCCAAATGAGAGGACAGTATGGAGGAGAGACATATCAAGGAAATGAAAGGTCTAGCCCCACAACGTGTGACAAACGGACCTTAAACGTTGATGATGATGATAATGATGATAATATGATGATGATGATGATGATGATGATGATGATGATGATGATGATGATGAATGTACACACATTCCAGTTTCTCTGGCACACAGAAGGTTAAACAGGTTGTAGGAGATGCAAATGTATGTGGCCATTGATTCACAACAGGCTTCTATATGCACAATGTGGAATGAAGGCATTTTGTGCACTTGCATGCGTGTGCAGTGTTTTCATGTGTGTGTGTGTGTGTGTGTGTGTGTGCGTGCGTGTGCGTGAGTATGCTGTTTTCTTTTCTGGGGACCTACCCCCACAAGCTTCTGCTTCTCTAGAGGTTCACCCACATATCTTATACAACTTCAGATGAATTAAATGTACATTCTGTAGATTAATGCATACATTCTGCATGTAAGCAGGGAGTGTGCTCCCAACTCCCTGATGTAAGATGTTATTTTATATTACCTATATATACTTCATTTTATGTATACATGCCAATATGAATTTTGTTTAATATTGCTTCGATCTCCAGATGTATGTTACAAATATTATTTTGTGGAAAATACATGAATTTATTTGAATAAATTGTGCCGTTTTCCATTTATACAATCAGACGAACGGGAGAAGATCTGCTCAGCGGTGTATATGTTAACTCTCTCCGTACCTACCAATGATAGTCCCATATCAATCACAACACAGTTTATCATGTATGGGACTGAAAGGGTTAACCCTGCCTTTTACATAATCCGTATTTCTTCCGTATTGTTTAAAGGGTGTGTACTGTGCTGGGAAGACAAAAAATCTTCAAACAGGTGATCGTGAGCAATATTCTTGCCAATGGTCTTAAATTCATGTATTGTCCATTTTTTAATAGAAACTTGCAGAAAGTTATATGCCCTCAAATGATCCACATTTGAAGTAATTAGTGATTCAATTACAAATCCTCAAAATGTTCGGGCCCAATATTTTGAGGATTTCACAAATTTTGACCAATCACACCAAATGTGGATCATTTAAGGGCAAGTAACTTTCAGCAATTTTCTAAAATGGACAATAGGCCTACATGCATTTTAGACCATTGACAATAAGAATGCTCACGATCATCCTTTTGAAGGCTTTTTGTCTTCCCAGTACAGTATATTCCCTGCATGGCGAGCATGCAACCTGTATATGGGACAAATATGTATGTTATTGGAGTGTTGCCGCCCTTACACTTTATTTGCATGTTTTATTACAACATGAGAGAAATGTTACGTCCATAGATTTTGTGCAATCTATCCCTTTGCTCTGATTGAAGTTCAAACTGCCGGTGGTCCAGATTAGAGCTAAAAGCTCGTATCAAAACGGACCTTTCATCATTTCATCTGGTTCTGAAGGTATTTGTCCAGATAGTCTATCTGCTGTATGATAACTGTCGCCCCATGTCAGCTGGATGTTGCATTATATTAGGCTCACTGTCCAATTTGTCCGTCACGTCCCCTGAGGGTTATCACTGTTCGTTGGCCTCCTATACGCGCTCATGTGTTTTGGGGTATTAAACACGCGTGATATGTGCGTTTTTGTGTGTGTATGTGTGCGTGTGTATGTGTGTGTGTGTGTGTGTAGGTGTGTGTGTGTGTGTGTGCGTGTGTGTGGGTATGTGGGTATGTGTTCTTTGTGTGTTAGTATTAAATAAATTGACCATAAGCATGAAATGAGGCGTGATCCACTTTACGATCGTTATAGGTCAATGGGAAATGCAAGATGCAATGAAGGTGTTTTCAAGGTTACCACAGGAAAGCAATCACGAGGCAGATCGATTATGAGAAACCATGGTCTTCACGCGCACAATTGATAATCCTGTCATGCGGTAACGTCTATTTTTATCGAACTGTAAATCTGATGCATTATGTCTAACCATGAATGTTTAAGTACATGGATATCCATCCCTTTGAACAAGGTTTGATTCCGCCACTAAATATTTCTAGCAGCTGCTCCCAACAGTATGATGCAAACGCGATTGCGTCACGTTCACCTGGATTTTATAATAGGTCATACACATTCCTATACATGCATACATTTCAGCTTTCGCTGCTGAACTTTGAATTTTGCCACTAAGTGCTTGTTATGTACTTAATAAGGACAAGCGAATCCAAAATTGACACTTTTGAGATGAAAATACTAGTTTGGGCGCAGCTGGGCACGTTTTTCATGTTACTTGTCCGAAGGGAAAATATCAGAAAGTAACGTCTCATGCACTTTTTTGATGGAATATGATGCGGAATATTGTGAAATTGAGACTTTTGTACTGCAACTTAATGTCACGTTTAGAGCCTTTTTGCCATATTGTAACAATATTCCTCGATTGAATTTTTATAGATGCATTGTAGGTATTACATGTCACAATTCTTCTGCGCATACGATTTTGTTTATACGTCAAATCTAGGCAAAAATCATCCAGAGAATCGGCGGCTTCGAAAATGGGAGATCAAAGGAAAATCTTTGTAGAGCGTTCTTTTGTGACTAGAGCTCAACTTCATTAAACAGAGTACGATGAATCTGCATTAATCAAACAGCTGATGGAACTCCATGTGCTTAAACATCCTTGGTCTAACCCGCAGCGTGTCAGATAAAATGACGCTCTGTGTAATGGGTGTGCGTTACTGGTAAATAAATTAATTGGTGGTATGCAAAGAGTTAAATTTACAATCATTCATATTGTTTTCTGCGTGTTGTGAAAGTGAAAGAACTTTGCATCGCCTTTAGGGGCGTGTCATATTCCTTTAGGAACAAGAAATGAACTGAGGATATGGACCGAGGCTCTATAGCTCTATATGATATGTTATTATTTCCTGCGGTTGTCGATGCTGTCGTTTGCTGAACAAACAAATCTCGTTGCCGGTGGGAAGTAGTGATAATCGATCCAGGTAAAATACTGATCTTGTATAGACCAGTTTCCTGTTTTTTTTTTTTTTTTTTGTCATATTGCTTGCTGGAATAAACATTCAAGTTGAAAAAATCACGGAATGCTCGCTCCAGTTTTGGCAATGATGCAATAATCACGGCACTAGTCCAGGTTGCGGTAAACATGATGAAATGAACCCACCAGATTAATAAATGCCGGAAAAGACGGACCAGTTTCAATGACGCATGTAAGCAAACAATAACGCAAATGCAGCAGTTTAGGCAATGATGCAATAAACACTAGTTCAAGTTACGGTGAACATGGTGAAATGATCCCACGCGTTTAAAGACAGCCGGTCCCTTTTTCAGATCATCACAAAACCATCGAAACATTGGCAAAACATAGAGAAGTGTTAGCAAGCTGTACAGTCATAATTTGAAACCGATACGTAGTGTAAAATTCAAATAATGCACGTAAACAACGTCTGATTAATAGTCTTTACCTCGGGCTCTTAGCAGTTTGTGTTGAAATATCTGCCTTATTGATTAATATGTTTACTATATTATAAAACGCACTATGAAAAAAAAATGTACTATAGAAGGAATCATCTCCAAAGTTTGGTAATTACTCATAAAATTAGGATTTCACACATGCATAATCACCACATAGATACTGTAACAAAGACTAATACTTTTTTCGTAGTACAAAAAAGGTCGGTTTGAAATTTAACGGCTCAAATTTTTACATATACAGAAAGCTTCAACATGCTATATTCTTGGAAATGGTCTTGAATCACACTTTCTTCAATTTACGATCGTGATAGACGATTTCAAATTTTAAGCTTGCAAAAGGGACGGACAATCTTTAATAAATAATGCAATATACCCACCAGGGGGTGTTTCACCAAGCTGTTCTTCAGCTAAGAACTACTTTACACACGACTGATTACCCTTTCTTGTGCTAAATCAGATTCTCAATGATTGTGATTCCCATCAGCTAAAGTTCAAACCTAATGACCATTATTAACATTTTTAATATTATTAAGTGTCTCAATACAATGTTTATGATTTATAAAATCTGATTTCATTATGTTAAAACAGGAACAAAGTGGGGTATCTGATTTAGCACAAGAAAGGGTGACCAGTCATGTGTAAAGTCATTCTTAGCAAAAGCGCAGCTTGGTAAAACAACCCCACTTGAAGGAATGACATGAAAAGCGGGCCATTTCATGCAATGCAAGTCATCCATTTTTTTGTGCCGCAACGAAATTAAACGCAAACCAATTAATGCATTTCACGTTTGCACTACTGTACGCGCATGGCGAAGATTAGCAAGAATAGTTTCGTGGTCTTAAACGAATGATACATGAACTATGAATGCTACTCTTTAACAATAAGGTCATGTGTCGTGTACTCACTCTATCCATGATCTACTTTTGCTTTTTGATAACATGACCATCACATCAGAAAGTAGGGAAGGAAATGAAAGTATCCATGACACCATTATCATGTTGACTATCATACAACTGCACGCCTCTCCCAACCGGATGTACATAATTGATGCATACTGGTTTAGTTCATCACGTTGGGCTTCATTTTCACCGACTTGTAAACACTTAAAACCAATCCGTTTTTATGGAACTGCTCTCGATTCGCTGCATTTCGCGTAGACGTGCAAGATATATGGCAACCCGTCATCGTTAGCTGATTTAAAACTCGCCTATGAAAGAAAGTTGAATGAAAATTCCATCGTAAATTAATATAACGTAAAACACTTTAGCTTTACAACAGTAACTGTGCAATTTTCAAGAGCTGAAACGTGTTGCTAATTCAAATATTTAATAATGATTTTACATTTATTATAAATCATTAAGGTTGTACTACCAATGATATCTAAGTTAATTGGAGTACCACCAGCCGTTTAATTAATGCAGATTCCAATGTACCTTTCTTCTAGTCACAAAGCAATGCTTTACAAAGATTTTCTCTTTGTTCTCCAATCCTCGAATCCGCTGATTCTCCGGATAAATTTTGCCTGGATTTGATATTTAAACAAATTGGGATGCGCAGAAGAATTTGTGGAAATACAGATATGCTTGCGCTGTTGTGACATGTAAGCCTACAATGCATCTATAAAGATTCACTTGACGAATGTTGTTTCAATAAGGTAAAATAATCTCTGTACGAGATTTCAAATTGCAGTATAAAAGTCTTGATTCCACACTGTTCCGCATCATATTCCAATAAAAAAAAAATGCTGGAAACGTTACTTAAAGATCTTTTCCGTTCAGACAAGTAGCACTAAAAACGTGCCCAGCCGCACATGATCTAGTATTTCATCTCGAGTAGCATCCAATTTGGTATTCGCTTGTCCTTGTTAACTACATAATAAGCACTTTGTGACAAATTTAAGAGTTCATCAGCGAAAGCTGAAATGTATTTATGTTTAGGAATATGCATGACCTATTGCAAAATCCATGAGGACATGATACAATCGCATACGCGTCATATCATTAAGAGCAGCCGCCAGTCATGCACATTGAGTGGCGGATTCAAACCTTGTTCAAAGAGATGGATTCCCACTTCTTTAAAGAAAATCCTTGGTAATGCATATCACTAAACGATACCAACTGAAACCATAAGTGGTCCTTGGAACATCCTGCTATCGCCTCATTTAAAAGAACCACTTAGAGTGCATATAAGCAGCTAACATGTTCTAATGCCATTAAAGATGGTGTGTGATCTTTCTTTCTGAATATATGAGCATATCAGAATTAATTTATAATACAACAATACCAATTGTGCATCACACATGTCAACCTACAAGGTATTTTCTGCCAGAAGCATCATGGTGTTGTAATGTCAGGTGCTAATGGAATGACAGGAGTGATGCACAATGGGTATTGTTCTGTTCTGATTCAATTATCTGCTCCACATAAATGTTAGGAGAGAGAGAGAGAGAGAGAGAGAGAGAGAGAGAGAGAGAGATAGAAAGAGAGAGAGAGAGAAGGCCAATTCTTGTTTTTGTTTTTACTTTCTGGTGTCATATTAGAGTTGGGTCTATGAGCTTTCGTTATGTATAAACCCTTTCCCCCTAAGAATTATGTATTTTTTATTTACCGCTCTCCATCCAGATATCACAATGCTTCCTGTTTCAGTCCTCGCTGTCCTCGTTATTGGGATGTTTTCTCAGGGTAAGTTTTCAAATGCCCATCTTTATTTATGATATAAATATACTTTATCTGTACATATATTATATCATTCCTGTAATAACAACAAAATAAAAATGCTGTTATCGGAATAGGTCTAACCCCAAAGAATAAGAGTTGTTCTTTTGTCCATATCAATCCTTTTTTATATTGTCACTGTAGGACAACGTTAGATCTGTACAATTTGTTTGTATCCGATCATTAAATCACAACACAACAGTACAGTACCCACTTAACATCACAACTGCCAATTCACTAGTGTCATTAATAATGCATGGTGCAAATAACTTGTGGGTTGACATGCATAATGGGCATGGTTGTGTTCTGAATATGTTGTCTGATGCACAGAAATATTTAGATTAAAATGTGTCTAAAATTGACAATCTTACTTAATATTACAAGGATTATTACAAGAAAAATAATTGATAAATGTCACAAAGCCTGCTCCTAAAGAAATTGGCATTCTTTGACTTTATGATGTTCAAATTTTAGCTTTATTATTAATGACAACAATTTGTTTTACCACCTAGTATAAACAATATACTGTGGCCATTTCTTCTGACGAGAATTGCAATCTTAATGGTATCCATTACTATTTAATCAGTTGTCTGTTTTTTTTTTCTTCAAACATCGTTTTAGTTTATATTTTCATGTTTCTCTCCTTCTGGTGAGAGCAAATCACTATTAATTGGATTACTTCTTAAACTTTGCTATCACATCGAAACTTCGAAATCAATTTATATTGATACTTTTGGATGTGATCTGTTCCATAATTCTCACTGTCGTGCAAGATTATCGTACATCATTCATTTTGCCATAAGTTATGTTCCATAAGATGCATACTACCCGTATTAGTGTATGTATGTGTGTATATATGTATATATGTATCATATATGTTAGCTTTTTGGCTTTGTGAACCTTGGTCCATGTAGGATGTCAAAATTTCACATGGAACTAGGTGTTGCTTAATTGCTTTCTATAAGATATGTGAAGTATATTCACTGCCTGTTGTTTATTTTCTGAACAGCAGATTGTATGGGAGTATGAAAGTGGGATTGCATATTAGTATCTGAGTGGGATTTTAACATTAGTATCTGAGTGGGATTGTATAATTAGTGTTTTAGTAGGATTGTATAATTAGTGTCTGAGCGGACAGAAGCGGAGGGCCAGCACATATGCGGGCATAGTACTAAACGGGTTCACTGCATTATATATGTTTGTTTGTCCCCCACCCCTCCCTATCCACCCATCCCTAGGAGCACAATGACCTGTATTGAAAATACCTCAATTCTTCTCTCGTTCATGCTCTATCCATGCCCATGTTCTTTCTATTATATCGTTCTCCATTCATTACCATTGTCAGTGTAAAGGATAACCATACCTCATTTGTTTCTCTGCTCTCTCCTCTCCACTCCGTCGCCTAGGTAACGCCTTGACCTGCCTCACATGCCTGGACATGACATCAGACAACCCCAACATTCCATTGAACATGGAGAGTTGCGGGAGTCCCATCTCTACGCAGTGCGAAGCTGGAATTGTCCAGTGTATGACAATGAACTTGGAGGCATCCTACACAATAGAACTACGTAAGACAATACCTCATGCTTTCTTGAGCGATGTCTCTGATTGCTTATGAATAGATGGTGTCACGATTGAAGGTCCATAGTGTCACCGTGCATTTACCAGCCCATGCTTGTGCATGAATTTGCCAATGCAGACCACCTTACACTTGTCCACAAGTATATCTCGTTATTATTATTATTTCACTATCAAAACGAAGTTCTGTCCACCGGGAAAATGTCAATGTGCTCCCCTTACAGTTTGCATTTCGTTCTTCTTCTTCTTCTTCTTCTTCTTCTTCTTCTTCTTCTTCTTCTTCTTCTTCTTTTGTTCTTCTTCTTTTCTTCTTCTTCTTCTTCTTCTTTTCTTCTTCTTCTTCTTCTTCTTCTTCTTCTTCTTCTTCTTTTCTTCTTCTTCTTTTCTTCTTCTTCTTCTTCTTCTTCTTCTTCTTCTTCTTTTCTTCTTCTTCTTCTTCTTCTTCTTCTTCTTCTTCTTTTTCTTCTTCTTCTTCTTTTCTTCTTCTTCTTCTTCTTCTTGTTCTTGTTCTTCTTCTTGTTCTTCTTCTTCTTCTTCTTCTTCTTCTTCTTTTCTTCTTCTTCTTCTTCTTCTCCTTCTTCTTCTTCTTCTTGTTCTTGTTCTTGTTCTTCTCCTTCTTCTTCTTCTTCTTCTTGTTCTTCTTCTTTTTGTTCTTCTTGTTCTTCTTGTTCTTTTTTTCTCCTTCTTCTTCACCTTCTTCTTCTTCCTCTTCTTATTCTTCTTCTTCTTCCTCTCCTTCTTCTTCTTCTTTTCTTCTTCTTCTTCTTCTTCTTCTTCTTCTTCTTCTTCTTCCTCTTCTTATTCTTCTTCTTCTTCCTCTCCTTCTTCTTCTTCTTTTCTTCTTCTTCTTCTTCTTCTTCTTCCTCCTCCTCTTCTTCTTCTTCTTCTTCTTCTTCTTCTTCTTCTTCTTCTTCTTCTTCTTCTTCTTCTTCTTCGTCTTCTTCTTCGTCTTCTTCTTCTTCTTCTTCTTCGTCTTCTTCTTCGTCTTCTTCTTCTTCTTTTAACCCCTTTGCTTACATTTTTTAGAAAAGGTTTGGTTTGTTATCTATATCCGTTTAAATTGTCTTCTTCTTCGTAGTCGTCTTTATCCTCTCTTTCTTTGTTCATATGTGTCGTTAGAATCACGTTTACCTGTCCAATAAGTGCATTTGGTATCATGTGCATCATCACCTTTGTCACCATTCTGTTATCTTGCAGTGGGAAACATTACGATAATGCAGACGGCGCGTAGCTGTGGCGCCATGCCGTTCGCTGAACCCAACACTCGGTGTCTGTCTGACGCCGAGTTCCAACCCATTGCTAACATGGCGAAGGCCAGTGTGGAATCGTCGCTGGACTCCGGGAGTGCCGCAATTGACATGACCTTCCTAAGCTTCACGGGCAACCTGTGTATTTGCGACACCGACGATTGCACCCCGCCCGTCCCGTCCGCTACGGCTGATGCTGGCACTGACCCTACCCAGAGCCCGACCGAAGCCGCAGCAGAGCCAACCACCAAAGGTAGCGGCGCCACTATTGCTTCTAGCGTAGCTCTCCTCTTCGCATCACTAATTTCGGCGCTCCTATGCAAAGCCCTGTAAGAGTTCGTGTTCTCCTCCCCTCTACCACTTCCAAGTTAATCAATTCTTGTCACATTTCAGTTTGTCCTCGTTGATGTCATTTTCTTTTAATGAAAATGATTAAACAGTGTATCAGTCAAACTTGATAAGAGGAAGACAATCATTTTCTTGCAATTTCAGGCATCGCTCGAAGTCTTCTTCCAATCTAAAAATAAACTAATCAGTATGCATTATTGCGAATCACAATTCTTGGCTCGGCCGGTATCTCAACACGTTTTCTCGTGCATAATGAAAAATGACGTCATTTTGGTTGGATTTAAAGAAGTGCAAGTCGGTTCGGTTCGCACAGATAGATTAAGCCAATGAAGGAAAACGGGTACTTTTCCAGATAAACAGAAATGTAGTACATGAAGGAAATATACACGTTTTCCTCCCCTGTTTTATTCCTCCTCGCAATGAATTATACATGAGATTGTATATATAGGCAATTGAGGGCGATGGTACATGTATATGTTGTTTTTTTTTCTCTAGGGGTTGATTTCTCCAAGTCCATTAAAATCCTGCAAGTCAGAAAAATTACGCATTGTCATGCCATAGGTTACACATGCCAGTAGTTACACAAAATGCATATGCCCCAATGCATGAATGCGCGTCCCAGTACTACATGTAGTACGTTTGGCACATTGAAGGCCCGTGAAGCGCCATGTGAGTTAGAGCTCAACTTAGAGTTGTCACTGGTTCGTGAAACCTTTGGTCTCATATACACGGTTATGATAAAGTATGTATGATGTCACCTCGAGCAAGGGGCAAATCTGCATATTTAGCAAATGACAGGTTGCGAGTCGTAGCACCATTAGGGAACTCGTATAGGCCTATGTATGTAGTAAATTAGTCATGTAGCCTTTCAAGGAAAAAGATGACAAATCGAATAATCGATATCGTGTATGTAATATAATCATAGACTGCTAAATTATAAAGTACATAATAAGTCGCTGTATCGAACTTGTGAACGTGTTAATCATTATGATATTTCGTGTGTTAAATCAACGTGTTAAGCTTTGAGAGAAAGAAATAGCCGTTTTAAATGCAACGATCATGACGCTGAGAATCCTTCTTCCGTCTATTCTCATTTGTGTCCCAAAACATTTTATTCGTTCTCAACCGTTTCCATGTCATATTCTTTTTAATCTCAAATTCATTTCCAATCTTTCATTTAGTAATAATTACACCGTCGACCACCAGTCTTGGCATTGTTCTACGGGTGATTTTCAGACGCTTATTCTCGTGCTATATAATCAGCATATTGTCTTCCTGGGTATTTCAATAAACTATTAACCCTTTGTGTGACAGATAAAATGGGGCTCTATAGAGTTTGTGTACAAGACGGTCAGTCTTGGCATTGTTCTACGGGTGATTTTCAGACACTTATTCTAGTGCTATATTATCAGTGTATTGTCTTCCTGTTTATTTCAATAAAATATTTACCCTTTGCGTGCCAGAGGAAATGGGGTTCTATAGAATATGTGTATATAAATCGTGAAAAAAAAATGCACGCATGACACATTCAGGGGTTAATAATTCATTATGCGTAACTACACTCTTAAAAAAAAAGAAAGGTTCGCAAATGGTGCTCAATCTTGTCACAATAGCGGCACCACTTTTGGTGCTCACAAGCACCATTTTGAAGGAAGTAAGGTTCCTATCAGCACCATATTGCCTAAAACGGTGCTGGCAAGAACCTTTCCTCTGTCAAAATAGAGCCGCTATTGTGACGAAAATGATACTGAACCGAACTTTTTTCTTCTTAGAGTACGCGTAGAATACAATACGTTTATTGTTCGTTTAATTTTTTTCCACAAGTCAATAATTGTTCTTCGTAGAAATTGTTTATATTCAAAAGTTCATTAAAAGAAGTGACTTTCGTATACCTGATGTTTATTTTGTTTTTGCTTTCGCCTCGATATTTGGGTTGAATGGAATGTAGAGGGTAACAGTGGTGAAAACGGTAGCTGATTATGATATAGCAAAATAAAGGTGTTGATACACGAGGCATAACAGAAAGACCAGAATGTTTTGAGGCAGAACTGCTCAGGGTCCGTTCGACGTGAATACCTGCGATAAGAAGAGAGGTGGAGAAAGGTGGGACAGTGAGAGAGAAAGAAAGGGGGCAAGGGATGCGAAGAGAGAGACAGAGAGAGGGGGGGGGGAGAGAGGGATAGAGAGAGAGTGGGGAGAGAGAGAGAGAGAGAGAGAGAGAGAGAGAGAGAGAGAGAGAGACAGACAGACAGAGACAGAGTAAGAGAGAAAGAGAGAGAGAGAGGGGGGATAGAGAGAGAGAATGGGGAGGGAGAGAGAGAGAGAAGAGAGAGAGAGAGAGAGAGAGAGAGAGGAGGGGGAGGAAGGGAGAGAGGGGGAGGGGTAGAGAGAGAGAGAGAGAGAGAGAGAGAGAGAGAAGGGGGGGAGGGAGAGAGATATTGAAGAGACAGAGAGAGGGAGAGAGGGAGAGGGGGAGACAGAGAGAGAAAGAGAATGAATGGAATTTGGTTTTCACTTGATACCAGAAATACCAACAAAATAAAGCAGAGAGAATAAAGACACAGTGCAGGAAAGCAGAGATGCATATGAATATATGAACGTGATTGTAGATCGAAAATGGGTTGAAGGAGAAATTATAAATGGTAGAGAGAAAAATTAACGCTCTTCTGTTTTCAAAATCATATTTCCGTTGGGAACACTTAACGACAATTGAGCAAAGTTTCTTCAATTGAACTAGCAGAGCAATAGCTATAAAGCCAGAGGATGTCGTTAAGAGCGATACGGAAAGTGGGTCGTTGGTGTATGACCTTTCTTCCTGAGTCCATTGATATGAGGAGCCTAAAAAAACTAAACTTCCGCGTGCATGGGCCTAGTCAAGTTCAAGACGTTTTTTATCACCCTGAATTCTCTGGGCTGGCAATTCTCGGCGATCGCGCGATCACTCGATATCGTTGGGTTGAGTTTCGTCGCGCGCTGTGTATACGAATTTGAGCTGAGAACCTAGACTAGCACCGGCCTTGTTATGTGTGCAGCTAGTACGTACGTCAGAAAAAAAAAACATACATCACATCCTGAAATGTAAGCTAGTCAGCCCCAGTGACCAACACTGATAGCCTAGCTCCCAGCCTGTTGGGTATTTCTAAACCAAATTATTCAATGAAGGGGTCTACCTGCAGTAGACTAATCATTCCCAATTTCTTATCCAGCTCCTGAGAGACGCGCAGAATGATACATTGACTAGTCTCACATAACGAGATTCTATTTGTCAGTTGGGATCAAGCATGTCCAACGGGCTATATAAATGTCGCTGAAAATCCACCTCGAAGACCTGTAAACATGATCAGGATGGTAACAGTACCGTTGCGGGGTGGGTCGGGGGGGGGGGGGGGGGGAGCTATGGATTCACACCTATGACCCTATGCATTGTGAGCGCTATTGTACGTATGTAATACGTCAGAATAACATATGTTACATACACAACAGCTCAAATGATTTGGCATAGGGAAAGGGAAAGGGAAGAAAGAGAAGGAGCCGTAGTTTTAAACCGCGGTATATTTGGTCAAGTTCAGCATGAAACACAATGATTTAGCATAAAAAGCATCATATTTCATGCTGAACTGGACAAAATATACCGCGGTTAAAAACTGCGGGCCCTTCACTTTCTTCCCTTTCTCTTTCCCTATGCCAATTCCTTTGAGCTGTAGTGTAAATATACATTAACGCCATGCTTTGATGGTTATAAGCTCCTTATTTTCCATCTGATTGATTTTGTATAGGAAATTAATACCTGTGATAGATATGATTAAATAATCATAGAGGGTACATCCAATCATATGTTGTTGGCCGTGATCTGAAAATTATATTGTTCACATCGTAGAATAGTATCCTCAGAAGGTCACACTGATACATTTTTTTCAAAGAATAATCAAACTGTGGAATATATTAATCAGAAGTAACCATATTTGCAATCATTCTCATGTTCATATTCCTTATAAGTCACATTATAGATCAGAATATATTCTCGAGGGAAATAGTAACGCTTTTTTCCTGCTTATACCATGCAATAGGTCCACGAGATATACACAACTTTGTATTTCCTTTCACTTTAGTTGTTATTCTGAGAAAGAAAGTAATTCTGCGCCACACGTTTTAATATTGGAATAGTATATTGTATGATTAACCGATGTAGTTGTTCATTATATAGTGACCTATCAAATTTTGCAAGGCAGTGGAATATGTATCGTTCGAAATAAAGGGGGCGTTGGGGAAGGAGGGTTGTAACCCTCACCACTTCCTACATAACCAGATGTCAACTAATCAACCTCTGGCTTTAGAGCTGCAGACACTTTTCAATGCAATTCGTTGTTATGCATCATTTTCCTCTTACACCCATTGTCTACCCCCCCCCCCCCCCACACACACACACATTCCTGTTTCTTCTGTCTCTCGTCGATATATTTGTCTTCAGGTGCAGTATCACATTTGTTTTCTCTCTGCACGTTTTCATTTCTCTAATTTATATCATAATCAGCTACTACCTCTCCGCCTTTCTCTCTCTCTCCTTTCCTTGCTCTATTTCTCCCTCCCTGTATCTTCCCATCTCGTCTCGTCTCTCTCTCTCTCTCTCTCTCCCTCTCTTCTTCTCCCTCTTTTCCCTCCCAATCTCCCTTCCTTCTCCTTCTTTAGTGGCATGCCCTTTATTGCTTTCATTTCACCCCCCCCCCTCTCTCTCTCTCTCCCTCATTCTCTCTCTTTCTCTCATTCATGTGTATGTGTTCACACGGAACGGGACTTTAGCATCCCTTCTTCTACAGTTTTTTTACATGTTGGTCTTCATTGCTCGTGGATACCATCACAAGTCACATTTCATACCACTCTCGATCACACGCTCTCTGCAATCCGTTCAAACCAAATACCGAGGCGAAAGCAAAACAACAGATACAGACGCTTTACGAAGTTCCGTTCATTTACTGACTTATGACCATCTACTGGATAATGCAAACACTTTCTTCTATTAAAACACATTACAATGAATAAACACTTTGTGCGTCAGGTGAAACGTTGCTCTATGGGATTTGTGTGTATTACTTGTACAGAAATGTATCACTGGCGTACTAGGGGTTAAAGGACACATACTGTACTGGGAAGGCAAAAAAGCCTTCAAAATGTAATTGTTAGCAATCTTCTTGTCAATGGTCTTAAATTCATGTATTGTCTATTTTAGAAGCTTGCTGAAAGTTATTTGCCCTCAAATGATCTACATTTGGAGTAATGAGTGATTAAATCACAAATCCTCAAAATGTTCGGGCCGAACATTTTGAGGATTTAATCATTAATCATTAATTACTCCATATAAGGATCATTTGAGAGCAAATAACTTCCAGCAAGCTTCTAAAATGGACAATATATGATTTTAAGACCATTGGCAAGAAGATTGCTAACAATTACATTTTAAAGGCTTTTTTGCCTTCCCAGTACAGTATATGTCCTTTAAAGCCTGTTCTATTATATGCACAAGTCACTTAGAATAGTTCATTCAGTTCATTATTGATTTTATGTGAACAGAGACATGTCATTTAAAAAAAAGACACTGGTGATTATAAAGCTGGAAGAATTTTTTTCTAAAATGCCCCATGCATACAACTGTGGAGGCAAGTAAAAATTGGTCCCGTTACACAAACCATTGACGTCATCAATACAATTATTACTATAAAATGAAAGATTGTCTCCGTACTTTGCATATTAGATATGTAAGCTATATAGTGTTACGACTAACTATACACATTTGTATAACAAGAGTTAATAACAGCATTAACCATTCATGTGGTCGATTGACTACTCCATAACCATGTCTATGATAACATTGGGGTAGGTTTCACATAGCGCTGACAACTCCAACGAAGTTCCAACTCACTTGGCGCTTCCTGGGCCTTCAACGTGCCAAGCGTACTAGTACATTTACTAGGATATCCGTCGATCACCATGTTCACATTGATAAGCGCGTTTTGAAACGCGCATAAGTGCATAATTGCCCTGACGTACAGGTGTGCAAAGGATTTAGAGCTGAGTTTGCATGTTTTTTTTTAACAAAAAGGTAACCCATGAAATAATCTGGTAAAATTAGATGTTGTCATTATCTGTTGTTATGACAACTTCATAAGTCATTTGCAAGAAGCAATGAAGGAGAGAAGGAAAAATATATATATCCATCTTTGCTAACACTTCTTTAAATCTCCCCAAACAGGTTATTATATCATATATTATCACGAACAAGAAAAAAAAAGTCAGGTACCAACCAAGAACATTATTGCGATTGTTCTAGCTGCATCATGATTAAAAACGGTTGATGTATTTCTAAGATGAGAAGAGGACTCCGAGCGAAGCCCGAAATTGTGAGGAAACTAATGGTCTCCCTTTTCGTATATGTTTTACTCAACAGTGTGGGGAAAAATACTCGGAAAGGAAAGAGGGAGCTTAAAGGGCTTTGCACACGAGCACGGAAAACAAAGATGCTACGAGGAGAACTACACTAGATGCGACGTTGGTGGCGCCACCTTTGGTTGGGACGGGCGGGGTGCAGTTGTCGGTATCACAGATGCAGATGCTGCCCTCCAAGCCTTGGAAGGTTATTGCGGGTGCGTCACCTCCCATGGGGATCATCTGCTGAAGACCCACCTTGGCTGCCTCACTGATGGGTTCGAACTCTTGGTCTGACAGACAGCGAGTGTTGGGTCCTTCGAGGGGCGCTGGGGCACATGCACGTTGCGTCTGCACAATCGTTGCGTCTCCTGCTGTTAGGAAGTTGTTAGGAAGGTGGAGACAGTGATGAGGCACATGATAACAATCACACGTATTTAGGCCACCGAAGACGACACGATAATGTATAGGACTTACGACTGGTCGGATCGTGTTGTCTGTAGCTGCCGTTAAACACCATTTGAAACTAGAAAATGTATTTCTCATTAGTTGAAAGCTTTTTAATAACTTTTAACAGTCCACTTATTTCATTTCCATTACTATTATGGTATCAGTCATGTAATACACATTTATATTCTGACCGTTCTTCGTCTACATTTTCTCCTAATCTTTCTTTCCCCAATTTTCGCCATAAAATAAGAATTATTTGTTTAAATACTTAATGCTGAAATAACATTGTCATGTTATTTACATAATAAATAGAGATATGGTTTGACATGTGAATAAGATTATGACGGCTTAGCTCATAATAATTTATTGACATCGGATGGCAGTTAGTCATTTGACAGTAATAATGTTAGCAGAAAACTAATATCAACACAAGAAGGAGAAGTGAATTCGAAAATGAAGTATAGCCTTGATTTATTCTAATCAAATTACTACGGTAAACATCATTACAAAGTTTATCATAATTTTGCCAAACAAAATTCACATAATTGTAAAAAGAAATATGACAAGTGAAGAGGAATAGAATTAACGGACGCGGAGAAAAAAATAGGGAAGAGAAGAAGAAGAAGAAGAAGAAGAAGAAGAAGAAGAAGAAGAAGAAGAAGAAGAAGAAGAAGAAGAAGAAAAGGTAGACTTAACAAAAGTAGGGAAAGAACACTGCCTTCACACAAAATAGGAGTACATTCAAGTGTTGTTTCTGCTCGGAACATCGTGTTTGTTTTTATAGTAGAATGAGACGGATCACCCTGGTAACTGAACAGAACAGAAAAAGTAACTCCCCCACCCCCACCCCCCTCCCCCTAAGCCAAATAGCATAACTTTTTATCATCGACTCATCGACTAACTTATGTGTAAAAATCACATTAATCCAATTAGTTATGCATGAATGGGCACTTTTTAAAGGGAAAATGCCACCTTTTAAAAGTCACAAGTGTATTTTGGGATTCCGTCATATGAATTTTTGATGGATTCCCTTTCTGGTGCATAAGTTATGTCCTTTCAATGTTTATCATTCATCTCTCGATGTACTAACACCTATCCCGACACTTAACCCATCGTTCTTGTTGAATGAGCACCGTTTAACAAATACTCATCCCTCTTAAGTTTGGAACTTTTTAAAAACCCTTTATTTTGGTACAAAAATAAAACTGGATATTTTGACAAAGATGTAACATCACCACTTATATATGTAAACATAAGAAGTCATTTTCGTGTCATGGTTGAGTGAAAACACTTTAAAAATCGCACAGGAAATGCCAAAATGTATTGTTTAAACGGCATAAACAATTACCCTTGTTACTTTTAAAAAGTGACATTTTTGCCTTTAAAATTTCTCCACACATACATGACTAACTGGATTAATGTGATTTTAAGACATAAGTTAGTCAATAAGGTAAGGAACAATCCTGTCAAATTATCTTGCCCAAAACCTCTTCGATAAAATGTTATGATATTTTGCTTGGGGGGGGGGGGGGGTTGTGTGTGTTTTATTAATATATAAAATTGATAGTTCGCAATGGCTGATTACAAAGATGAGGTTTGGTCTTACCTCCTTCTACGTCGTAGCGCATCTGCATGGTCATTGTCATACACTGAGTAATTCCACTTGGGCACGGAATGGATTGGGCGGAATCACAACCCGCGAAGTTCAATGGAAGCTGATCGTTGTCTGAAGATGCTTCCGTGCACATGGTGCAAGACAAGGCGTTTCCTAGGCGATGAAGAGAAGACAGAACAGAAAAAAAATATGAATTTTATGTTGACAGCATCTTTTAACAGAAATAATTGAGATAATAATGTGACAATATCATTTCACAAAGAGAATTGAGATATGTTTATATTACAGTATTATTCCATATTAAGAATTGGGATAGACCTATGGCTACATTGACAGTATCTGTGGTGTATGTTTTTTTACAGTATCTTTTGCATTGACATTGATACGTACAATAATATTTCAGCAGTTTCTTTTCCAATAAAACATCACGGGTTCGCTGTGTATATAAGTAAGATCCATCTCTGATATTACATGACCTTCACGCATGCATGATAATAAGTTGAAATGAGGTCGACTATCTAATGAATTCCCATTTTACTCTGTGAGTAGTGAAATGACCTGAGATCACTTTCTACGAGAAATAATCTGCTCATGCGCAGATTGTAATTTCGAAGTGGCTTATTCTGCACGTCAGTAGCTAATCGCGTTATGCTCAGCCTAGTTTCCAGGAATTTCAATTTTTAATTTCCGACACCATTGCAAGTAAATTTTTTGTGTTTAGTACTGGAAGGACCGATTCGACTCTTCTTCCATGGCGGTTAGGTCACCGCAACCAGATGCTTCTGTTGTACAGTTGTGATCAGAAATGTACCACGGCCTAAAAGACACGTTACAGTGTGAAATGTATACATGCTACATTGGGCGCCTCACGGTGCAAATATCAACGTAATGGTATGCAGGCAAGTGCGCTACATCTATCTTGGAAGTGTTAATCCCGTTACGCGCGAGGCTTTGAATAGTGCAACTATGTGTCAACAGAGCATAAAATAGTTAAGACTCCCAGTCAAATAGGCGATCAACTGTGTCTTCATTGACATGGAGTTATCAGGTTTGGTACTGAGAGGGTTTGAAGGCAAACTGAAGGACAAGGAGTGATAATGGGAAAACAGTGACGAATCAGAAGGACGCTTTCAAATTCTGCAATTAATTCTTTGTGTGTATTCACGGTGAAATGATCCACGTGACACGGTGAGGTAGAATTCTTGCATCACGAGAATGAGATTTCACAAACATGAATAAAGTACGTTCTCAAAAACTCACCCTGAGACAGCATCCCAACAAGGAGCAGAGCGACTACTGAGGCAGACAACATGGTGATATCTGGAGAAATAAAACAAAGATAAATTCATCATGAAAAAACATAAAACATTACTGACCATATCCATGATGTACGCTAGCTACCGCACATACAACGTTTTTGCCTGCCCATATATAGGTAGCTAGCACTACATATCTGCGCAACCATGTTTCAGTTTGGCAGCTTATACACACATTAGTCACGGACGTTATGATAAGAGGAGCTCGCCCTGAAGCAGCCATCACATACTCGGGTTCATTCATTTAATAGCTAGTCTTAAATCAGAATGATGGTAACATGTTCCTTCTCTCCGGATCCCGCTCAATTATGGAAAGTGGACTGCATGGATTACCTCACAAGAGAGCACCACGGACGTTTATATAATGCACAATAGTCGTGTACCAGCAAAATGGATAGACGACGACACCACAAGACGTTGGTAAATATGGAATGGTATGGTCAGCCCAGATGCAAAGTGCGTAATTTATTCTCGGAGAGGAAGAGATGGAGAGGGGGGATGACGGAGTGTGTATAAACTGTGTGTTTGTGTGTTTCGTATGTATACCAGTCAGTAATGCCCGGCCGTACCTTATCCACTAAGTAAGTACAGGGAAGTACATGGTAGGGAAGGGCGTCGCTGGCGCCACTATCTTGCTATGCTTGCTGTGTCCATCTCGCCCAATAGCATAATTACAGGGTCCCATAGCGGGAAACTGCACACAGCACAAGTAGCATAGTGTTATCAGATCTCGAAGGATAGAATTTATATCCCGTCCATTTACGGGATATCACATTGTGCGACCGTACCCTTACTTTTATATCACATACGCAACGTGTCTCCATTTAACCTGGACGGTCGATACGACTAATTGCTATAGACATGTACATGTGAAAAAACATTTCCAACGCAATATCACATTTCCATCACATTAAAGTTTTAGCGTATTGAACATCTTTGGGTTTTGTTTTTTGAGCATGCGGTAGAATTTTTCAGCTTTGAGCTTGCTTGTTGTTGTTTTGACAGCAGACAACGTATTAGGCTAAAGTGGTATAAGGAATCTTCAAACCTCTTCGATTAGACGAGAAAAACCGACATAGACGCCCTGGACCTAAGTCCATCAAAGGATGTTTTAAACAACCTCTCATATATCGAAACGAGATATCTTATTAGCGTCAGAACGACTGAATGGATGAAGCCGGTTCAGCTGGAAAGACAGAGGCGAACCAGTGACACATAATGATACTAAACAAAAGGAGAGACATAAGGGAAGGGAACACGTGCCAGCATATAATCCAAATTGCTTCATAATCTTGACACATTTTGGCTTCTCGTGAGAAACATTTGAATTTTCTGTGTATTGTTTCGAAAACCCTAAATGCGAGGAATTTGAACTATGCTGGTATACTAGTACTTTTGTTTGGTCTCATATTGAAGTGTTTACACTTTCATTTTCGTTAACTCTTGCGCCTGTTCACAATTGATATACACAAATTCCACCGAGCTATATGGTTTTGATCTGTCACAGAATAGGTCAACAACATGTGTCAATTAAAGGGTTAGTCGTGTTTGGCACATTTCGGAAGAGAATGACAGCGTATTATTCAGCATTGTTTAGTCGGGGTAGCCAACTGCTAGCCTCTGACAGGAATGATATGTGTTTGGGATTTAATGTTATGTACTATACGTCAATGTACCATTCCCTGGCCCTAAATCCACTTGTATGAGTATATTCCAGAGACTAATTGAATGCTAATCAGACTGAGTTCCCAGATGACCTTTACTGGAATCTAGAACTCGGACTTAGGAAGGTCCAGCTTTTGCGTAATAGGTCAATCTTCTGAGAGAATCATTTTATATGGCAAAGAGATTGAATAGCTGTACATCAGAAAAATAAATCTACCTGTTCAACAGAGGTAACAGGAGACTGAAGCCCCGCCTTAACACACCTTCTGAAAACTGAATTACCGCGACAACGTCCGGTAGCCCGGGTAGCCCGGCTAGCCCGGTAGCCCGGGTAGCCCGCCTAGGATAACTTTCGATAATTACCCCGACGTTGCCGCGACATTGTCGAGGCAATTTCGCGGCAAGGTCTAGAGTTATAATCGAGTGTAGATGGGGAAAACATGTACAGTAAACTGCAACCTGGAATTTAATGCATTTCTAGTCTACGAGGTACCCTTCGCGTGATAATTAAGCAGCACTATATATAACTATAATAGTTGATACCAAACAGTAACTAACACTACACAGTATTTTTCTCATAACCTGCACATCACATTGGTGGTATTTTTTTATCTGCGCAAAAACGCATCTGGGAATACATGTATATGTAATTTTGTTTCAACGTGCTTCCCACAAATCTCAATATGAATGGTACATGGATTATGGGTCTACATGATAAGTGTGTGTGTGTGTGTGTGTGGGGTGGGAGGGGGGGGGGGGTTGTGTGTGTATTTGTGTGTGCCATGGTTTGCCGGGGTCTGGCGTCTGGTATTGGCTTTAGTGTTCCTCATTCGCTCGGCAACGCAGCAGAGGTCTCTGATTGTTTTGACAGCGCCAGGCTCGTAGGCTGACCTTCAGGCTTTTATTGACCATTTCTCATACACACAGCAAAATATAGTCTAATGCAGCTACATTCCTTTATTGAATAGAAGGGATGATAAATGCCAAACCGCCTGGAAGCCAAACTACAGACAGTAGAATCGTTTTCAGGCTTCTGGACATTTTATACATAGTCTGTAGTACAGGGTTGGTAACGCGATCGAGCACATAATATGTCATTATCGGTTTCTGAGATGTTGAGGGCATCAATACACCCGAGTCTTGTGATAAAGACTAAGCCTACTTCCTTACTCAATGTGGTGTGTACCACATCATGAATTGAGAGAACCACAACTTCATTTCTGTCAGAATTGAGCACCTTTCAATCAATGACAGTGTGATGGACAGGTGTGATACACGATCATTTTTGTGCTGAAGTGATTTCCTGATACACACACTTTTAGATCGAAATTTGTGCAAAAGTGGAAATCTCCAAGGATTATTACACAAATAATAATGGATAAAATGCCACGAAATCTGCTTCGAAAAAACATTACATCATTTCACTTTATGATGTGTCAAATTCGATTAGATTCGAGTTGCATTTTTTTTTTTTATCATTTTTCAAAAAGTGTAAAAAGTTTTTGTTAACACCAAATATAAATATCTCATAGCCTGGAGTCGAGGCCAGGCTCTGCATCTTATTGACCTGACGAGGTCCTCTCAGGGATGTAAGACCCAACCCCGGTGGACTGTGCACGGGCAGTGGGCAACTTCATGTATACAGGTAGTCCACCCCCTGGACTGTATTTAGCAATCCACCGACAACGAACGTTGGTGGCGCATCACACACAAAAATTTTCACCCTTTTTTCGGGCGGACAGATTCGTGGAGTCGCGCAATCAGTGGTCTGGCGCGGTGTGCGTACTATGTGAATTGTACAGGCTACACGCTTTATAGATCACGTTTTGAGCAGGATATACTCTATATAAAGGGAGAGAGAGAGAGGGGGGGGAGAGGGGGGAGAGAGAGAGAGAGAGAGAGAGGGAGAAAGAGAGAGAGAGAGAGAGAGAGAGAGAGAGAGAAAGAGAGAGAGAGGGAGAGAGAGAGAGAGAGAGATAGGGAGATAGAGAGAGAGAAGGCAGAAAACATGAAAGAAGCATATTAGTAAGTCTAATGAAAATCCGTCACGTGCGAGATGCAGCTATCCGTTATGTTGTGTCCACTGGTCTCGACAGAGTTGGAAGTGAAAGCAGAGTTGATAGTGAAAACAGGATTGGCAATGAAAGCCGACCTAAAGGTCAAGTTTGTATGACTTGGCAAAGGGTTCAATGGAATTCCAGCTATGCTAAGACAAATCTGTCGTTTCAATTCGTTGACAGCATCGTAACACCCCCTCGTTTGACTTACCATCCGACGGATGTTCAGGCCATAGCCGAAAGCCATTTTGAATTGAGCTACCGTTACATTTTACGACATGACACCACACTCTGCCATCGTTTCTTAACGCATATGTTTAGTGCAGAGTAATGGTTTGAGTATTTGGACATCTTTGTAACTGATATTTATTGTGTTGTTTACCAATCAAAATCAGAATTCTAAAAGTTTTGTTTCTCAGGAGCTATGTCCTAATCTCTGTATGTCTAACCTTTTCCATTTCCCACCTCTCAATTCGTTTTCTCTTCGTCTTTATGTTTGTCAATATGTGTCTGCTCCCCACACCCACCCATAACCCCACCCCTTCCTCTCTCCCGTGTCTCCCTCTTTACCGATCTCATCGTCTGTCAATTGGATGCACCACGCGGCCCCATCATCAAATCAGTTACTCGAACGTTAGTGTCGATCGGGAGTAGAGGTCCTTTCGGATTTTGCAAAAGGCCCGTTGACCTATACACATCACTCACGAGCATTACGTGCTCGTCGAACTGGTAACATAATTGTTCGGACTCTAGGAACTTTACCAAAGCTACACGAAGGTTCGTTCTAGCGATGCTATGCTGCAATGCTCACACACATCATTCATTTTGTTTACATGCGCCGTAGCGTATTCTTGCTGATATCACACGCGCAGGAGGTCACGTTTTTCGAATTTATCGATCTTGAGTGCGGGGTTGATAAAACCGCTGCCGAATGCAGCGCCAACTATTTATGATATCGCACCGTAAGAGCTCACTTATATGAAACGTTAAGTTAAGGTACTGTTCTGCGTGTTCAATATCATCAGATCATTATGTAGAATGACGCCGACTTTTCCCTCTATTATTACAGGCAGTAACTTGAAAAGATGCTCAGAACAATTAATGTGTATAATCATATTACAATTATGTGTTATGATTGTGGAAGTTCAAGGTGAAGTAACTAACTTGTCCACCCTGGTCTGCACATGGGTTCATATGTTTATACCGTTCAACGACAACATGTTCACTTTCCATTTGACATGAATAATGTGTATTCCTGTGTTTGTCTTTCTTCATACGATGTACGTAATGAAACAACAACTCGTGTAGGTTATTTTGGTTTGAAGTATACGTATTACTTTTTGTGAGAATTTATTTTTGTGAGAAATTTTTTATCCAATTCAAATTCAATTGTGGGCGTATTCTGAACAGGGAGCAATTCAGAATTAGCTAGAGCCTGTGTTGATAATGGCCTTGATCAATCCCGTATATCATCAACACTTTCAACAACGCTATCAAGGACCACCCTGTAAAGCATGAAAGTAATTTGCTGTAATACAATCGTGCTGTTAAACGTTACTTTGCACTGAAGAGATTGAACGGGGACCGTGTCATATCTTAAAATAAGGGAGTAAGTGAGAGAGAGGAAGTGTGTGTGTGTGTGTGTGTGCGTGCAAGAGAGAGAGAGAGAGAGAAGGAGAGAGCAAGAGAGATGCAGTGTAAAATAGAGTTATAGCCAACTTGAAAGGAGAAACAAAGTGGGAAGCAAACTTTAAAGACAGGTTGACCCATTTGCAAAAAGTCATGAAACTCGGCAAGAATCAGCAGTATACCATGTATACCCTAACGACAACCTGTATGAGAACCCATGGTCACACCTTCGCCCACCTTTTCAGGAAAAGTAAGAAAAAAAAACTATTTTCATTTGAAAGGCACCAGCCGTAGTATATTCATAATCGTATTGTCCCTGTCAGCGCGCGATGTGAGCATTGTTCCCATTGAACGCATGTATGGGCGCGGGCCATAGCGCACAACGCTTTCCGTCCTCAGGTAGGCTATACGTTTTTGACGACCCGCCCAGAACCTCCTCAAAATCTAGCGATTGCTATAATTTCGCTTAAAGGGAATATACTGTAATGAGAAGACAAAAAAACTTTCAAAAGGTGATCGAGTTCACCACGAACATTTTGAGGATTTGTGATTTAGTCACTAATTACTCCAAATGTGGATCACTTGAAGGAAATTATTTCAGCAATTTTTTAAAATGGACAATACATGCATTTAAAATCACTGGCAAGAAGATTGCTCGCGATTTCCTTTTGAAATTTGTTTTGTCTTGCCAGTGCAGTATATTCCCTTAAAAGTCAGTTTCCAGTTCTATTATTGGGCGGAAAGTTCGGATACGTACAGTATCTTCTCCCATTTACATTGAGATATTAACTGCAAAAGGAAAACTCCTATTTAAATGAGAAAGATATTTGTCATGTTTGTGGGGCTACTTTCCAAGTGAAAGTTTAAATACCCAAAGAGTGACGGTAACATGCAACTGCTCGTCAAAGTTACAGGTATAGACACACCAGTCAAATTAAATAGTCAAGTCGTTTATTATTCTCCTCTTGTCTTTTTGTTGAGTAGTTTGGAGTGGAAACTATTCAGTAAAGGGGTCTGGCTAAAGTAGACTAATTATTGTCGACTGGTTATCTACCCGACGAACTGATCAAAGTGCAAAGAGCACAGAGCAATGATGCAGTGACAAGTCTTAGAGTACCAGACTATATTCGTCAGTTGGTGTTAAAAATGCTCAAAATCCTTGCAGCAAGGATAGTGCACGAGTACAGTATTGATCATACAAAACACTGGAGCAATATTGCCCATTCATAGCTCCACATAGAGCTACCAAACGCATCCATGCACATGCCTTGCGCACACACAGCCAGGGGTCTTACTCTAACGTAACGGGCACGCCGTACCAGCATCCATTCAAAATTATCTTTGGCGTTGCCCCGGGGCGTTGCTCGCCTAGATTTCGCAGGAGCTTTAATACATTTCTGATCTCAACTGACCAATTGAGTCTAGTAGTCACTTCATTGTCCCCCTCCTTTGTCTGTCAGCTGGATACCAAGTTGCGCATGATAGTTAGTCTTCTGTTATGTAGAAAGACCCCTTTATGGAAGAGTTGAGTTAAGAGATTCCCATCATCCAGGCTCGCAGGAGCTAAAACAACTAGATTAGATACACACAACCAATCATGCAAACAAACGGTAAGATTCCAAGAGCGAAGGCGATCGAAATAAATTATAAATGTCTTACCTTTGTGTTTCCTTCTGCAACGAAATTGTCAGAAAATAGCTGCTGATTTCCCTTTGTCTGAAATTGGGTGATTCTTTTTATTTCAGAGAAAAGCCTAAAGAAGGGCAAGTCAGCGAGATGCAACAGACGCGTATGATGTCGGTCTGAGTCGATCGCGATTCGCGTAAGATGTGAGTCAGAGTCGCTCACGCAAGGCACGATGCACGGCGTGCTGGTCTCGTAAAATCCTCAAGCCTCTATTAGCCTGAGTTCAAGACGGTTGGATATTTATACCGCAGACAGTCAAAAATATACATTCTGATATCATTTTATTGGAAGGGTTGTTATAATGATATTTGATACATAGTACATGTAACATCAAACAGAAGTTTAACCCTCTCGTCACACGATAGACATTTTGTCGGTCTAAATGAGCTGCTTCGATGAACATGTCGTTTGTTTTTCCAAAACAAAACCCCGCATTTTTTGTGTATGAAAACATCTGCCTAACCGTTTTTTTTTCGCTCCTCGATCGATTCGCTCACGCTGACTTACGCGGAAACACAAAAAAACATCTTAATTATAAATCATTACTGGACATCCCTTCATATTTATAGCTCTAAATAATAGGCCTTTATGCAAAACTACTTGAAATTAATCATTAATCATTTTTACTGGTAATCTGCAACCCTCTTCTTGCCAAGACCAACCAAACGTGCCCTCGTTTTTACGATGTAATTAGTCATGCTATATATATATATATATGAGATGTCTAATATCTATAGATTTGTAGATGTGAGATACAAATAAGTGTCAATATAAACACGGCAAACTTGTTTATTTGCTTATAATTATATACCTATTAGTTCCCCCAATATTATGAAAAGCACTGATGCTGTACGCACTTCTAAGTGAGTAGTTTATTGTTCTTACATGTGTTAAGTTGTCGGCTCATATGCTCAAAGCGGACGAGCGAAAGAAGAATCGAATTCTAAATCAAGTTAGTACACAAATTGTCTGGCATTAAGGCTACTAAATCATGGTCAACGCCCAAGGGGCATCTTTCGAGATCATCCAATCAGAGTCCGCGAACTGGTGTCATGAAATCATGTTTATAAATAATTGTCGAATTTATAATCATGTGCGTCAAGTTTAATGGCAAGTGTTTTTTTTTTCATTTCGCAATGTGTAATATTGGCACAGATTTCAGAAAGTGTGTGCCACTATGTTTCCGGGCGGGGAAGGGCGTTTTTTTGATGCATGGAAAGCTAGACTTTGTAGGGTCTTATATTACAAGTTCGTGTCAATGCTAAACACATCCATACGGGCATTGTATCTAACGGATTTCCCATTTTTAACTGGGAAGCACTCGTTATTCCGAATGTTCGTTATTCCGAACATTAAGCGACAAATACTCGGAGGAACGAGCCCTTTTTCGTTTTCGGACTAACGAGCATTGGGGTATAGGCAATTTACGTGTTTTGGAATTACGAACCCTTGGCATAACGAAGCTTGGGAATAAACGAACCTTCGGAATATCGAACTGTAACCTTTTTAACCAAAAACCGTGTGTCTAAAAAAAACTATACACTTTTGAAATGGCAGCCAAATGAAAAAAAAAAAATATACGATTCTGGGGGGGGGGGGGGGTGGAGATTATATGTATGGATAGCTTATGAACTAAACTTTCATATGACACGAAAACCTCTGAAAATAATTCATGCTTGGATGATCACTACTCACTTTTGTGCAGTGCTCATTCAAGCAATAATTATTTTTGTACGTTTTGGTGTCAGGTGAAAGTTGAGACCATAAGCTAGCCACACATGTAAATCATTCCCCCCAGAATCATTTTTTTTTTTATTCGGCAGCCATTTCAAAAGTGTATAGTTTTTTTGAGACACACGGTATAGGAAAATAAATCTGACCCTGGCATACGTAGTATATTATGTGCTTTCCTAAGCATCCATCTAGATCAATTAATTTGAGGAAAATACATGTGCTGTTCTACTCGTGATTCATATTATCATTTCATTATCATTTAATTATCATGGCAGTCTGTAAGTTAGAAACATAGAGTAATTCAACCATGCAATTTAAATTTTGTACAAATTATATCATAACGTAATTATCATCGTGAACGTTTGCTTTGTTCACAGATGATACAATTGTGATGCATTTAAATATAACATAATAACTAGTTTTTAGACTATAATATTTGTAATTGCTTTTCGATTAGTAAATTTTGATTAGATAAGATGATCACTGTAATCATGGTCAAATTTGATGTAGTGTATTACATTAAGAAAACGATTGAATTGCGCGGGGGATTGAAATGTTCGAGTTTTATATTTTCTTGTTTTTCTTGTTTTTTTCTGTTTTCAGTCTGTGAGGGGAACAAGTATCATGAACCTTTTCTTGAGCTACTATTCAAAGAATTCGATGTCCACTTTTTTCATTTTCTTTATTTTTATTATAATACTAGTAACCATGATGGACCTAACTCTTTCCCTTTCTAAATGACCAACAAAACTTGAAAAAAAAAGAAAAATCAAGTGCGGCAACTTCTTTATATAGACCATAATCTTATCAACTTATAGATATTATTTATTTATTTATTTTTCTCTCCTTTTTTTTGGGGGGGGGGGGGGGGTGGGAGGGGGTGATGTCTTTTGTGTATTTTTTTTGTGAGTCGTGATTTAGTTAAAGGCATGTTCGCCTCAAGCTTCGCCACCTTTTTCAAATCATTTCCTTATATATATATATATATATATATATATATATATATATATATATAACATCTTAAATTCAATGAATTGTATGTCATTGTGTTTGAAATAAAATGATTTTATATCCTGTTGAGGAACAGAATTATACATTTGTTTCGTTTGTATGTAAAAAGTGTTTATGAAGGAAATTAATCTTCGAAATTCGCTTGAAGACAAATTGACATGAGGACGTAGTATGCAACTAATTCATTTAAAACAACAACTAGGTCTACTGTATGACAAAAGGAATCGAAACAGTTGTTTTGTAACTCAACTTCCTATTTGAAGTTTCCATCTCAGAACAACAACCAAATCTTTCACATAGTTCCGTCAAACTATCCGGGAATATAGTATATGACAGGACATTGGCGATCTTCCACATTCATATTCAAATGGTTTCCATATTTGGCACAACGAACAACACTCATATCCCTTATACGAGTCGATCAATATAGACATGACTCTAAAGCAGGAACTTGCTAACCCTCAATATTCACACGTGAAGGTATAAATTACGAACAACTCCCCATAAAGCTTTAATCATATCCCTCCTACTTGCCTAGTTCGATCAAAATAAACGTTACTCTATCACAACCTACTGACGACCTTTCATGTTATATGGAGAGAGTTGAACAGTTAAGCAAACCTCAGCGTCACCCGATACTCTGGTCCACAGGTGATATCTCAATCGGGTAACATCATCCGTGGGTGTTTTTTGTTATGCAGTGTGATCTGAGTTGAGGTCACGAAATTGATGTGTTGATTAATCCCTTTGATACCAGATTGACTGTTGCTCCATGGGAAGTGTGTATATAACATGTGAACAAATATCACAAGTGGCACGCAAAGGGTTAGTCCTAGTAAATGATTTGTGTTTCACTTACAGGTAAGGGCAAGCAGCGGGAAGAAATGTTAGCTCTTCACAAATTATATGGCATGCCCAGAAAATGTAAATGAGAAGACCATGTGCGCAGTCACAGTAGCCTGTTAGAACGGACTGCTATTAAAGGGAAATTCCATCCCGAAAAAAAAGTTGGTGAGAAGAAAAAAACAGACAGATGAAAAAGAACATTCGTTGAGGTTCGAACAAAATTGTCAAAAACAGAGCTTTGAATGTTTAAATTCTTAAGTTGATGTCGTTTAATGTGAGCTTCTTTGCATATGTGTACCTTTTTTATCATTATTATTTCCATTTTCTCAAGAAGGATTATTACCGTGCACATATACACACCTCAATGAAAAAGATATATTCCATCATCCACAAGCAGAAAACGGGAAATGTATGGAATCATACAGCACTCAACATATGGGGGAGCAGCTAGCATGTGACGTCACAAAATAAACTTTGATGGATCTTCGTCGGATCTTCATCAATATAGCAGCTTTCATTTTGCTGCTATAGTTAAAACCAGGTTAACTTCAAAGTTAATTTTCAGGGCGGTAAGCCTCAAATGTATTCCGGAAGCTTCTTATATTTCATTTTCCTGCCAAATTATACAAGTCTAATCTGCCACTTTCTCGCGGGGATGAATCGCCTAAAATGATTTGCATGTATTCTGCCCTACTCTGACAAAAGGAAGCAATTGACAAATCACTCAAATCTGGGCTATTTAATCTTAGATTGTACCGAGCATTCCCTAAAGATACGTCCGAAATCTGGACTAGAAATATTTATCTTCTGCGAGATATTCATGGTGTTGCACTGATGCCAATGCAAGTGAGAGACACATTTTGCTCATTTACAAGAACAGTCTCTATTGTTGGTTGCTTCCTTTTGCCAGAGTAGGGCAGTATTATTGCTTCGGGTTCCAGTAATCATGGTAATGATTCAGGCCGTTGTCATTTTAAAATCGATCAGCAGATGGCGCTATTTCGAAGTGCATAACGTCACGCGCCTGTAATTAATTTTACTTAAATTAAAGTTAAAACCGAGGCTTCGAGCCGATTTGCTCAAAATTCCCGGTGCTTGTGCGACTTCATGAGGTGCACATTTATATAATCATGGATCTGTCGATCTATGCTCAAGCGATGATTCTCGCTCAATATTTCAACTTTAGTTTTTCCAAAAGTTGCATTACTGGCGTGCGCCCATAAAAGACAGGGTAGTCCATTTGCAAAAGTCATAAAAAATCGGCAGTAATCGGCTGTAAGCCTTAGCGTTAGAGTGTATGAAATCATCCAGGTATCGAGTACGGAAGTGGTGTCGTCATATGAGCATGTTGTCAAGACAATTGGCTCTAAACAAACTCGCTCCAGTGAGGGATTAAGCGGTCCGATATTGTCTATCGGGCTAGTGTCGGGCATTCCCAATGACAGTCCCCGTTGTGATCACCGCTGCTTGCTCTACCCGCATTGTTTAGAACCAGTTTTCTTGACAATAACGTTTAAATTACGTCACATTTTGGTACTCTATAGCTTATAAGGAAAGATGAAAAGCAGCCTCGTTCAAATGCCCGTCTCGCGGGTGACCCTATAGGGCTACTCTGTCTTTTATCTACGCTCGTCGTGGATACCATGGTTTTTTTTTTCTGACCAAGCGTTTCTGTACCGAGAAGGGGGGGGGGGGGGGGCGGAGGGGGAGGGGGAGTGTTATTAGGCTTAAGCATCCAGACTCAGAAGTAAGCGCAGTGCACGAATAAACACCGGTTTAAAATGCACAGCCTGAATCCAAGACGCATATTTGCTGCAATATTAAATCTCTCTGTCTGTGACCTACTTTGGCTAATTGATCTGCTTCAGATTTGATTCAACAAAGAAGCGAATGTCCACTTTCTGTCGTGCGCTAAACGACATCATCGGTTTTATTTGGAGGTTAATTAAGATGCCCATGCACGCGTACATACATTACATGTTCGGACGTTACGTCCAGAGTCGTGTATGTGCGGACGAAGCACGGCAAGGTCGTGGTATATGTATTGGAGGTGTGTGTGTGTGTGTGGGGGGGGGGGGGGGGGGTAGTCTTTCGGGTGATACACTTATTTTGAAGGTTCCTTATTCCAAACACACACAAGTCGAATGTATGAGGGCTCGTTAACCCGAAAAGAGGCTATATACATTAGATACACTTCTATTACTGCTTGGCTGCTGTGTCTGCCTCTTTAAAGGGCGTATATTGTACTGGGAAGGCAAAAAAGCCTTCAAAATGTAATTGTTAGCAATCTTCTTGCCAATGGTCTTAAATGCATGTATTGTCTATTTTAGAAGCTTGCTGAAAGTTATTTGCCCTCAAATGATCTACATTTGGAGGGCAAATAACTTTCAGCAAGCTTCTAAAATGGACAATACATGAATTTAAGACCATTGGCAAGAAGATTGCTAACAGTGACATTTTGAAGGCTTTTTCGCCTTCCCAGTACAGTATATGCCCTTTAACTTGAAGAGGAGTTTCGGTAAAAATAAACACACCATTAAAAAAAATGTTCGTATTGAACACCTTCATTCGCTTCTCCGCCCTAGATTCCAAGTATTGACCGGAGAGAAATTGTTCGCACACAGCAACTAATAATATCAAATAAGAGTGACATTCACCTGACTATCCTCTATGTTTACATATAAGATGTTTAGAATGCTTAAATGCTGTAAGATCGTTTGTTACAATGTTAACCTTTTGTGCCCTATTATTATTATATTATGTTCGAGGACTTTTTCTCCCACAAGGCCTCATGGCCTTTCTATGAAGTTCTCTTCATTTCACTTTGTTATATTATGGCTATATTTACTTCATGTTTGATTATCTCGCGTGTGTTATGAATATATGTTGTTTATCTTGTAAGTATGTTTTTAATGAAATGAATAAACCAACCAACCAACCAACCAACCAACCAACCAACTAGGGGTTTCATTATCCTCTCTGCCAATTTCGCTAAATTAGAGTATGCACTTTCTTCTGCAATATACAGATGAAAAGTTATGTATTTGTATTAATTTCATTGGCCAATATAAATCATAAATAACAACTGACGCAAGACATCTCTTGGATAATATACATATTGCTATCTTATTAGATGTACCATGTTAAATGTACATTTAGCCTACCAATTAGAGGCCTTGAACAATTTTGCATGTTGCACATGACTGCACGCTAACCAGCACATGATGTAATAAAAATACTTCTTACTTGTCTCAAGTTTCGTTCTGTACTGACTTGGCTTGGCTTGCATTATTATATTGGCTTGCTATGACTACAAACAAACATGCTGTATCTGAAAAAAAACCCACAGATCCATTACCACGGTCACCGCAAAAAAAAAAAAAAAAAAAAAAAAAAAAGAAAAATCACCCACAGATAGTTCGATTTGGCTGATATCTTAACAGTCACGTGACCAGTGTTAGGTGCCAATGCTAACAAAATAAGGAAACCCGTCAAATGTCAACATGGCAGTTCATCAATTTCCCGTAATACGGTAACGTCTATTTTGATCGAACTTTATGATGTTTATGAAAGGATGTGGTTGTTGTTACAGGTTCTTCATAGTGTATTAGATCGCTTATTTGCGATAACCATGGTAATGGATCTGGTTTCTTTTTTCTTCATATTAACGCAGCTAGATGTCCTCTCACAAGAATGGCCTCCATTACCAGAACCTACTCGGACAATAGATAATTTGAACTTATTTGCAAAAAAATTAGACAAAATAATTTAGTTTTATTTTTGGTATCGGTTTTACAGATGCGGTTGTTTTGTTCTGCTCAGAACTCCCCCCCCCCCCCCCCTCCCCTCGTTATGTGTTTGACACTGTTACATAATTATTTGTGTGTGTCTCTTGTTTGTTAGTTTCATAAAATGTATACATGTATATCTTTATCGTTTTTCATTATTTTTGTGTTTGTTTTCATTGACTTATGTTGAAAAACTTTGAATATTTATCTTATTATTGTCATTGTTTTCATGAGGCACGGTCCTTATGAAAACAGCCCTATTGACTGATCGATGGCTCCCGTGCATAAATAAAACTAAATATAAAATATAAAACTAAAAAGTATAATGTAATGAAGTTTGCATAATACTGAATGACAATTCGTTCACAATAACTCGAATCGAATATTTCTTTCATGTGTAAGTATAAAACTTTGTCCATGAGAGGCTTTAATCGTTGGACAATCTGTTAATATTTACAACACTACACAAGTGTGATCAGTTTACGATATAATATGTACTAACTTCCCTGATACAAAAGTGATTCCAGTCATTGATATGACAGTACAGATGATTAACGGACTTATTAACGACGAGTTTCTGAACCACTCAACTTCCAGCATGGACTGTAGGATCAAATTTGTTTTAAAAACTAAATTGATGTAGACGTCTGACTGCAATAGGCTATTCAATATCAATTCGTACCACCGGCTCGCCTAGACAATGACCGAGAAAAAATGAGAATAATAAATGGATAAGTCTTTTAAGTACCTGAGTCTATTTGTGAGTTTGGAAAACAAATGTCCCACAGCCTGGATGTCAGGCTACACTATTCATTTCCTTATCCGATTCCAACATTGCCTTACCCTAGGAGGGACCTGACATATCGCCCCCAAGGAAGCCATTCAGGGACGGACACACACTTGCACACTTACATTCGTGTGTTGTTAGATTAGAGATTGCGAAATGATGATACTTTCCATTAAATTGGTTGCACGTGATACAGCCTCGGCAATTATTTATAGAGTGGTAGCCTTCCTCGACCTCTGATTGGTTGAGCTGTATAGATACATTACATCCACATGGGCTGGGAGCAAGGCTAACGAGAGGCCTTGCAGGTTGAGGGAAGTGCGCGCGCTTTTCTTCTCCGTTCATCTCGGATTGTCACTGCGCACAAACGGGTTCTTTTCTTCTTGTAGGCTTGCCGCACTCGCTATCACCACTACCTCTGAAACACCATCCAATTTGTAGCCGAAGGAGAATCAGCCGTCATTTTTCCTCAGAATTTTGCGAAGTTGTTGCAGAAGATCTCTCAAAGGTAAGAGTAGATTGCTGTTGTTGATTTCTACCGTCATTTAACATCTTCAAATCCCATTGTGGTCTGTGATGGTTGTGTTTATCTTTGGCACTTGCGAATTTGAGGCGGGCGGGGCAACGCCCAAGAGAATTTCGTTTGGATAATGGCGCTGGTTTGTGCGCGGGACGTTAACGAGATACTGCGTAAGCCAACTGCACAGCTCCACTGGCATCCAAAGACCCCTAGCTATGCCATGTCTGTGTGTGCGCGTATGTGTATGAATGTCTTCGATCTTGCCACTTTCCACATCACTGTGTATTGTTTGTTTGTTTTATCGATGTTCCTTTCTCAGATTTAATGCAAACATCTGCCTGTAGTAGTTGTTTGTCTCCTTGCCCTATCGAAAGGAATTAGGGCTATGATCATGATGGTGAAAGGCGCTGTGTGGAGGAGGAACGTGGTAGTGATAAACGGCACATATTAATGTGCGTTGATAGAGACGAAATTAATAGAACCACGCCCCTTCGACTGAGTGGTTCTATGCCAGAGTCACAAGAGCCCATTCCCAGTGTGCGCTTACCATTTATTTTCCTTGTATACTATTTCACTTCCTTCTTTTATTAGGCAGTCCGTTCCCATTATTCACACATCATGTATACTTCTTGTATGTACTTATATGTACCTGCACGAACACTACGTTCAATGTCAGATAAAAGCCTCCTGAAAATTCGGTGAAGCGTGCCATCAATTGGTGACAAAAGTTTCAATATATTAGCTCCGAAAATATGGAATAGTCTCCCTTGTAATATAAGAGAATGTTGATCATTATGAACTTTTAAGAAAGACTTCAAACATACCTACTTTCCAATAAACTCGTTATATTCCTTTTCATTTATGAAGATAGTAAGCGCTATTGGATTTTTGGTGTATACCCGTATTATTGTTATTATTAATATTATTATTATTAGTAGTAGTAGTAGTAGTAGTAGTAGTAGTAGTATTAGTATTATTATCAAGATAATCATTTCATCTCCTTGTACGGGGTATCCTATTCCCATAATACTTTCATGATTTCTTGTTATTGTCTAGTTCATATCCTTTTTGTCTCTCTCCTTTTTTTTTTTTTTTTTTTTTTTTTTTTTGCTTCTTCTTCCTCAACCTGGATATTATGAAAACATCTTCCCTTTTCCTTATTTTCTTTATCTCTTTTTTTTGGCTCACCTGAACGAAGTTCGGATGAGACCTAGTAATCACTTTTCCTGTTAGTCTGTTAGTCTGTTTATTGATAGCGAAATCAGGCAATGTCAGGCGAGGCTCGTGGTTTCCCTTTCTATCGTTTCCCTTTCTTAGTTTTTTCTCGTTCTCCATCATCGCATCCTTCCCTCTCTCTCTACCGCCAAACGCCCTTCATATCAGTTGCCATAAACCAATGAAAATGTAAAAGAATTTCAAAAGTACCGCCGTTTAAACTTCCCGTCCCTCGCTACTATATAATGGCACATGTCTTACTACCGGCTCGAGATAGCCCTTGCACAGTACACACACACACACACACACACACACACCCATACACACACACACACACATACACACACACACACATACACACACACACACACACACATACATACACACACAACACACACATACACACACAGGCACACACATACACACACTCACACACAGACACAGACACAAAACACACACACGCACACATACACACACATGCATACACATACACACGCACTCACACACATACACACACACACATTAACATACATATATATGCACACATGCACACACATACACACATACGCACACACTCACACATCTATATATGTACGTATATATTTATTTATAAAATGTTATATTCAATTGTTTACAACAATGTCAATTTCACGTTAACTGAGAAAAAAAAAATAGGTTGTACACCCTGTATTGGAATGTTTAAAAAAAACAGGAACAAATTTAATCTTGTTTCCAGATTCTTCTCATTAAAGGTACGGTTAGTGCAGTTTTTCTTAATATTTATAGATTCCAACATTGTAACGTTCCTATTTGTTCTGAACATTCTGTCTGAAAATGAAGGTTTCGAAGCAAGCTTTTGAATCAACTTTATTTTATCTTGAATTTAATTAACACTTTCATTCTGACTACCTGTAAAAAAATAACATTCTTTTTTGACTTGGTGCTGAAAACATCGCAATGAAAAATTGGCGCTCGAAAAAAAATATTATAACATTAATTGATATACAGAGACAACATACTGAACATAACTGAAATGCTTGCGTAATATACATGTATCATATTTGTATTTTGTTTATCATAAAACACACTTAAGTATTATGTTAACACTTTTAGATACAATGGAGGCATAAAACAACGCAATTAAATTCAGTGTGTTTATTCATTCCATTTTAAAAAACAAAAGTAAACATAGACAAATAAATACATACGTGCATACATCTATCTAAAAATATTAGCATAATCTATAATTATAGGAATGGATGAGAACTTTTAAAAAGTCCATAGGGCCTTATGAACAAATTGTCGGGACTAAAATATAACAATTTTGGCATAATGAATAATCATAATTGTAGTTGTCAATCGAAACAAATCCAAGCGAATCACAATTATAAAGATCAATGATGTAAACAATATCAATAATTCTGTAAGAAAAGCTGTTTTAATGATTTGTTAAATAATCTTGGATAAGAATGGGAACGAACGGTGCTTGATAATATGTTCCAAACAATAATATTGGCAGATTAAACCGGACAGACTTTTTTTTTAGATATAGTTTTAGTGACTTTATACATATGAAAGGAATTACCTATGCGGGTCTCATATTTGTGAACATCTTTATTGAGACAAAACACCTCTAGAATATTTAAGGATAATAAATGTTGATAGTGACAAAAGTCAAGTAATGAAATATAACACAAATAAATATTCATAAATACACCAAGGATATTAACACTATTTGATTTTTGTAGAGGGTTTCAACCAATAGATATTATGATATTTTGTAATGCATTTGATACACAACTATATCTACTAAATGGAACAAAATGTATTTTCTCAAACTTAACTAAAAGTTTGTTAGCATTAAACCATGCAATAACTGTATACCATTTAATTCAAATGTTCTATCATCAGCATATCATACAAAGTCAAATTATCGGGCGATTTGGTTATATCATTGATATATAATATAAATTTAATTCAATGTCAACTGAACTCGATGATGACAATAATGATGACGATGATGACGATGATAATGACACTAGCACTCAATCGGTCCTCATTGACGAGGTTTATTGTCATTTGGTCCAATCCCAGATGGTGTACTCACCATTTCGTCTACAAGGAAGCACTTAAAAATACCGTTTTAGATTAAAATACTAGGTTAACTTATCAACAACTCTAACCTACACCATAACCTTAGCCGTTAACCCTAATCCAGACCCCCTAGCCTAACCCTAACCCATACATATCAGCATATGATGGTAGACGAAATAGTGAGTGGACCAAATGGGATTGGACCAAATGGCAAATCACCGTTGACGATACGGCCGACCAGTCTCGACAGGGCTGGACGTGCCTGTGGTGAAAGCCAATCTAAAGGTCCACATCGCATGGCCTGGAGGGCAGGCTTACCTGGAATGCCAGCTATGCTACAACGAAACTTTTCCAACAATTCGTTCTTAGCATCGTCAACACCCGCTCGTTTGACATACAATCTGACGGGGTGTATTGTTTTCAGGTCATTGCCGAAAACCCGTAATATTATAGCCATATCATAGCAAGGATGTATGAACCAGTAAATCCTTGCTTATATGACATGCCCATCCACTGCTAGCCTATGTACTAGGCTGTGAGGTGCATGGGCACAACCCAGTCTGTCAACAACTATGTCTGGTAACACAGACTACGCCCTTATGACGTCTAGCTCCTCTGGCTTCGAGGATGGGATTGGGGCATAGTCTGTGTTACCAGACATAATTGTTAACAGACTGAGTTGTGTCCATGCACCTCACAGCCTAGTACCTTTAGGCCAATCCACCGGAAACACGACTCTACCATCGTTTCCCAACTTTTTTTTTTAATGCAGGGAAATGTTTTAGCTGCTTGATCATCCTTTTGGTGGGCCTACTATTTACCAAGCTAGGCAACAACCCCCCCCCCCCCCCCCCAATAAAAATACAAAAAAAATGTACATCAATATGCGTCTCTCCTCATCTCCCGTCGTCTGCAACCTCCTCATTTCCCATTCTCCTCTCGTTCTCTCTTTGTCGGTTTCTCTGTATGTGTGTTTGTCTGTCTGTCTCCATATCAGTGTCTGTCTCTCATTTTCACTCTTTAGCGATCTTATCTTCAACCACTTGGAAATACCACGCTGTTCCGGTATGAACTCAGACAATCGCGATCTTGCCAAGGAGTACTGTACCGTAAAAAAGCCTGCACGTGTCCAGAATAAAAGTTGTTCCATTTTGTAAATGGACGCTGGCTCCGGAACTTTATTATCACAGGCAATGACGTGTAATGTATTCGAGAACAATGCATGTTCTTATTCATATTGCGATTCATTGCCAAGATCGTGATTGTGTGACTAGAAATTTGCTCTTGATCAAGTCTGTATAGTGCATACACACATGGCAAGGACTCGCTAGTTGCTTTCAAGGACCACTCCGTAAAGTACGGGAAGTTGGTTTCACATTTACTTTCAAAATATGGATCTCAAGAATGGGGGGGGGGGGGGGGGGGGGGGGAAAGATCCATAGCAGAGGTCAGACGTCACATGAACTCCACTCTAACAATACCAACGGGCAGGTGACGGGTGAAAACCAACGGGGGGATTGGCGTTTGTCAAACAGCTGACACACATAACTTATGTGGAGAAGTCAATGTCAAATTCAAATTCAACAACATACATGGCACGCAAGGGGGGGGGGGGGGGGTACGTCTTTTCAAAACTATTTTATTCTTCGACGGACTTTCGTCAAACATTTGCTCATACATTTCATTCGTCGATCTTGCTGCTTTTATCAAAACCAATTTAACCTCAGAGTGGACTTTTCCTTAAAGTGAAACACCATTCAGTGCATAGTTAAACGTCGATGTCAATACCTTATCCGTTCAATCATGATGTGCACAATGAATGCTAACATGCTGCTAGCTATCGGGAATGCAAAGCTGAGTGTGTAGTGTGACTACCAGGCTGTGCACGTCCAATTCAAACTGTTCATATGGAGGTCTGATTAGTTTTTTACCCTCTAGACCAGGTCCCCCAGTCACAGCGAATGAATACGACCACACATACAGACAAACAGAAAGTAGTTGATGTTTCTTTTCTGATTGTAGCTTCAACTGAAAATCCTTCAAGAACTACTGTCAGTTATTGTATGAATCACTACCACCATCATTATCACCACCACCACCCACAACCACCGCCACCACCACCACCACCATCAACAACAACAACAACAACCACCACTATTACCACCACCACCATCACCACCACCACTACCGCCGCCACCACCACCACCACCACTACCGCCGCCACCACCGCCACCACCACCACCATCACCATCACCACTACCACCACCACCACCACCACCACCACCACCACCACCACCACCACACACAACCACCTGCAACCACCCATAACCACCTCTCTCAACACTGGCGGTCAGGCATGTTTTGAAACTATCGTCAAACTCGCGTTTGTGTCTGTTCTCGCTTGTCCCACCAACCTGAGACCTGTATCACAAAGAGCTACGATTGATCTTACGATTGATCTTGATCGTAAATCCATATCACAAAGCACCTACGATCGATATTGATCGTAACTTGCAATTGATATTGGTCATAGCATGTGTGCATATATCGTAGCTATAAGATTGATTACAATATCATTCTTAGGTTTGGACTTACAATAAATAACACTGACGATTTGTGAAACGTTGACTTGCAATAGATGGCAATTGTGGAATCCATTGTAAAGTTACTCTTTGTAAAACAGGACCATAAACAGCGGTCACGTTCATCCTGATGATATTTCCCTTTAAGAAATACAACTTCGCGATCTGCGTAAGTCATTATTCACATAATGGTGGTTTGGTCCATATTTCATCTGGTACATCATTTTGTTACCCTCACTTTCCACTATGCATAGTCGTGCGTTTTAAATAGCAAGAGTACATACAGAAAAAGTTATCATACAACAGTACACTGGAAGTCAATGCGGTATCATCATCGACGTCGTGAATATGAGACCATGGCAACAGAATAGGTAGCTATCAATGGAAATAATTTGCAATTATTTGCAATAAGTAATTACTAGATAGTAGATCTAGTCAGCAAACATGTTAATCAATGATTGTGTTGGAAAACACAATTACGTGATAAGTGCACAGAGGTTTATGCAGTACTGTCGATCGGTACTCAACGCGACTCATGCACAAGGAAACGGAGATAATGGATTCATTTCGACACTTTCTATTGAAAATGTAGCCTAGTTACTAGGCTGCGGAGTGCATGGACACAAATGAGTCTGTTAAAAACTATGTCTAGTAATACAGACTAGGTCCTAATCTCACTGACTTCCCCGGACTCTCCTCTTCCTCAAGAATCCAGGGCAGTGGGATTAGGGCCTAGTCTGTATTACCAGACATAGTTGTGTCCATGCATTCCGCAGCCTAGTATCTACATGATCTAGGCTCTTGAATATGTCGGAGGAGCCTCTTTTGTTTGCAATATGCCTTAAAATGTAATTACCCCATCTCCCCACCCCCCCCTCTCTCTCTTTCTTTCTTTCTTTTCCTCCCTCCCCCCTCCCTCTCTCTCTCTCTCTCTCTCTCTCTATCTCTCTCTTTCTTTCTCCCTCCATCTCTCCCCCTCTCTCTCTATCTCTCTCTCTCTCTCTTCCCCCCCTCTCTCTCTCTCTCTCTCTCCCTCTCTCTCTCTCTCTCGTCCTTTCTCCCTCCATCTCTCTCCCTCCCCCCCCCTCTCTCTCTCTCTCTCTCTTTCTCTTCCTCCCTCTCTACCCCCATTATCCCTGTTCCCTCCACCCCTCTTACTTGCTTACTGCAAGCACCCTCAGTTTATCATATCGAGCTATTTCGTCACATCGGGCGAATGAAGACGCCCCTAATAGCACTTCTCTCGATGCTGCGGTCAAACTCTGTTTCCATCCTTCCTCAATAATCTTTCATAAGGAGATTATTAATGATTCGCCCTCATCGGCGGAGAACCTTTTAATTTTGTCACAATTTTCTTATTAGGTGATCCGCCCTCCCAATATTGAACATAAACTGTTCGCATAATATTATGTTTCAGGTCATTTTAAGCATTTCAATTCCAATTGTATCAGAGCCTGTCATCTTGAGTCATGTTCATGCAATAACAAGACCATGCGCGTGCGTGAAAGTTGAAAGTTGGCGCGCACTTGTGCTTTCCTTTGTGCAAATGTTGTGAAAAACATCAATATCGGCTATAGCTCCCCAGCACGGACAGAGATCCCCCAAGTTTTAAATAATATTCTGAAAGAGCGTGACACATCGAATTGATTCCATGTTTCATTTAACACTTAATGAAATGGTTCACCCTGAAATTAGTATTGGTTAAATAAAAGCAGACACATAAAAGAAACATATTGGTGAAGCTTTGACAAAAATCGGTCAAAGGAAAAGAAAATTATTTGATTTTAAAATTTTGATTTTGTGACGTCACGTGTGAGTTGCTCTCCAAATGTTTTGTACATTTTTTTTTCTAAAAATGTGCATTCTCTCAAAATATCATACATCCTTGTAGCAATGCTGTGCATGTGATACATTATCCGAAAAACGTTTTTACACACAAACCTTTATAAAAAATAATCATTCTGTTGTCAAAAACAGAAAAAGAGCAACAATGATTAAATTGTACACAACATATGGGAGAGCACCTCGCACGTGACGTCACAAAATTGAAATTTCAAAATCTAATAACTCTCTTCCATTTTGACCGATTATCGTCAAATCTTCTTTAATATGTTTCTTTCGTGTTTCTGCGTTTATTGAAACAAACTTATTTTCAGGGTGAACTATCCCTTCAAATTCCTCATGTCGCCATCATATTGCAATATGATTTGAAAAAAAAATGTCATCATCGATGTCATGTACTCTTTTTTTTTCATTTGAGTCTTTGGAAGTTATCAATTTGCTCCCTGATCTTACTATTTTGTACCTGAGGCATTTCTCTATAGCATGAGTTATCGTTACTTTATTTTCAGTAGATATTTATTTAGAGAGAGAAAATGGACATTTTGGCCATGAAGGCATGCCAAAAAAAAAAAGAAGTATAGTGCGCCTATTCCATACAGGAAAAGCAGCCCAACCAGTTGAAACATTTTCGCCTTGAAACATTATAAAATGGCATTCTGTCCATTATTCAAATATTCAGGATTTTCTCATTATTATCTGATTTTCCTCAAGCTTCAATCTCTCTGCTTGGTAGATTTTCAGCCTCGATCATGACTATTGACATGATTGAGAGCAGAGCAATTTTATTTGGACTGGATTACAACTTTTACCATGATGCCGTTTCTTAAAACGAGCCAGCTCATTGGCACTGTGAAAGTTTAGCCGACATCATTATGTAGTTTAATCTCTTCGACGTCCAAGGCCAAAAGAAATATCCTTACCACCAAAAAGCCACACCACCGTGTCTATTGATGATGATTACGCCGAGCGTAAGTAGGTGGGGGTTGATTGAGGCGTGTACTAATCTACCCCAATATGACAAAAGGAAGCAACTACCAAAATAGACTTTTCTTGTAAATGAGCAAAATGTGTCTGTCACTTGCATTGACATCAGTGCGACACCACATGATGTTAGATTGAATATCTCGCTGCAAGATGAGTATTTCTTGTCAAGATTTTGCCTGTATGTAGGGAATGATGGGTACAATCTCAGAATACCAATAACCCAGATTTGAGCCATTTGTTACTTGCCTCCTTTTGTCAGAGTAGGGTAGTAATGTGTTCACGCGTCAAGGTCATTTTGTGATTAAACTTATCCGTTTCGTGATCATTAGGGAATACATTAGTGAAAGCTGTGTGACTCACATGTTCAAGGATAACTGGCCAAAATCACCAATGTATTAATGAATCATGAAATTAGTCATAGGGGTCGAATACAAAGGAAACGTAGCTTCAGCCTCAGCCTTTTTAGTTGGGGTCTGACATGACTGAGTTTACGACAGCTAAAGCGCTTTCCATCTCCCTCCTTGTACAAAGAAATTACAAATGCAGAGAGGGAAAGCAGTTTCGGTTTCGTAAACTCAGACCTCGCCGAAAATGCCGATGCTGAAGCTACGTTTGCGTTGCATTCGACCGCTATTACTAATGCTCTGTCCGCGTCGTCGTCTCTTTACCTCATTCTCCTCCTCTGCTTTTCTCTCTCTTCCATACATGTGAGCTTGTAACCTCATTTAAGTTGCCACAAGGCTGTAAGAATCTTCATACATCCTTTGTTGCCTACTGCTCCATTCTCTCTCCAGCGTTCGCAACCCTCCCCTCCTCCCTGTATACCTCTCCCCCCCCCCCCATCCTCACCCCCTCCCCTCCCTCTCTCGCCCTCTCTCTTTCTAAACATGATCTACCAACGGCTCATTATAGTTGCCCAGTGATCCATCCTCTCTCCTTCGTTCGCGCCCCTCCCTTCCTCCCCGTCTACCCCCCCCCCCCCTCCCATCCCCTCCCTCTCTCTCCCTCTCTCTTTCTAAACATGATCTACCGACCATGCCGACGGCTCATTATAGTTGCCCACTGCTCCATCCTCTCTCCTTCGTTCGCGCCCCTCCCTTCCTCCCCGTCTACCTCCCCACCCCCTCCCCCACCCCCACCCCCATCCCCTCCCTCTCTCTCCCTCTCTCTTTCTAAACATCATCTACCAAGGGCTCATTATAGTTGCCCAGTGATCCATCCTCTTTCCTTCGTTCGCGCACTTCCCCTCTCCCCGTCTACCTCTCCCCTCCCCCCCCCCCAATCCCCTCCCTTTCTTTTCCTCTCTCTTTCCATGGACCCTACCATGCTCTTTCTAAACATGATTTCCCGACGGCTGATTATAGTTGCCCACCGTGCACACGTCCACCAGGCCAGGGCCTCGCTGGCCTCGCTGCCCGAGGGGACCTCGTGAGGTCAATAAGACGGAGAGGAGAAGATGAGATGCAGTCTGACTCGCCTAGCCTCCACTCCAGACTCAGGGACGTGTATAATACAAACGCTCCATAACACACTCGGACTTACGATTCTCACTACAATCCCTACTTGTTCTCTTCGGGTTCTTACTCATAAAAGAGTTGACGGGGATTAGTCTACATCTGCCAGTCCCGTTTTTAATTTGCATTATAATCATACATCTACATGCTACAGGGCCGGCCATGCCACGGACCCTCAAAAACAGGTAAAAATAAACTTTGTAGGCAATAGTTATAGTGAGCTTGTTGATTTGGACTTATTCATCGATGGAAGAACCGACAGAAGTACAGTACATTTATAATTAACTTAGGTGTAGATTTTGTCACCACTATCGGAGCACTTTGATGGACAGCACTTAGACATTAGAATTATTTCTGATGTCTGAAGTGAAGATATTCTTCAGACTTCAGAAAAAAAATAACATTTCTAGAGCCTTTTGCAAAGAGGAAGGATGCAAATGTTCCAGATATTTGGTTTTGGTAGTGGAGCGATCACGTAACCAAGCCAGTACTGGCTGTGCGAATAATAAATGTCATAACGCCTGGAAACCAGCCTACTGTCTGGGGCTATGATAACAATACTGAGTCGAGACCTCTGCTGTGCGTCGTCTCGCGAATGAATAACAAAACACCAGACCCCGCCAAACCATGACCTTATTATAAGGTCACGTACGACTTACGATAGCATGCCCATGAGACCTATGGAAAGCACCACGAAACAAAATGACATACACTGCTAGACGCGTATCTGTGTAGGCAAAGAAATGACGGGTTGCGAAAGTAATTCCCAAACCATCCAATGTTGGTAACTACCAGCACAATGTCAATGACTTAACCCTTTGTACGCCAAATCACCTGTTTCTCCATGAGGTTTACATGTATTGCATGTGGACTAGTGCATTCAAGGCACATCAAGAGAAAAACGTTAAATACACCTGCAGTACTGTTCAGGAAAAAAAAACACCACTACATTTGATATTGTAGTTCAAAAGAGCAGCGGTTTCTTTGGCACACAAACATGACAAAGTTAGTGTATATCGAGCAGTTTTGTTAATGTTAAAGGTAGCCGGTCCCTTTTGCAGACCTAATTCTGAAAATATAACCTTTCCGTGGAATCGACAAAGCGTAATATTGGGTTTTGAGGAAATAATCTTCGATAATTGATCGAGCTTTCTTTTTTTCGTACCACGAAAATAGTCGTTATTTCAAAAAGTCAACGGTCGGCAATAAATTTTAATCAAATCTCAGTGTTGGATTTTAATTTATTCTACGGGGGTTAAAGTGCTTTTGACCTTGAAATTTCACAATTGGTATCGCAAAGATATGTGCTGAATATGTGAACACTTTTGTGGAGTTTGCAGATGTTTGTAAAAGGGACAGGCCATCTGAAATATTGGTATTGGTTTATTCTTGAAAGATACATCAACATTTCCTGTGTTCCTTCTGCACTGCAATGCACCTGGTTCCCCTTTGGCTGTCAGCACTCTCTCTAAATTCCAGCCAAGTCGGTTACCTTATTTCAGTTTCTCGGACATAGATAATAATTCTCGTTCCGCTTTTGGAGAGCTATATATCAAATACAATATGGCCTTACGTCTTTTTGCCTTATTGCTGCAGGTGCATACAAAGATAGTAATCAGAATGTTTCTTCGCGTAAGCAAAGAGTTCCAATGCTATCTCATAAGACCTTGTCCCAACGCCAAATGCGTTAAGAAGTGACTCTACCGCAATCGTTAAGGAGTTCAGAGGCGCTAGAGGTGCTAGGACTTAAATTGGAAGAAAACTTCAAGTTCATGAACGTCTTTCAGAAACAAAGTGCTTTTTTAACATTTGAGACAATTAGTCGTATCTACCGTTTAGGTTCAATGAAGAAAATTGAAAAGATACAATGTACAAGGTCATATTAAGGGCGAGGTCGCAATAATCTGTAGATCGGCATAATGAATGTTAACTTAAAAGTACACGAGCGTGACCACTATCGATGGGGAGTAGAGGTGCGCACGGGCTTCGCGAAAGGCCTGTTGACCCGTATACATCGCTCACGCGCGTTACGTGTTCGACGAACTGCATGGTTACATACAAGATCGGACTCCTCGAAGTTGACCGAAGGTGCTGTCTGATGGCTATGCTGCAATGCTCTCACCACTTGTGTGTACATGCGCCGTAATTTATCAAAGATTACTGTTGATATCGCACGCGCGCAAGATCGCGACTATTGAAGTTTTACCTATTTTAAGTGTGGCAGGGGGCTGATAGGACCTGCGCCCTCTATAAACTTTATCTTGCCAGTTGTATGAGCCTTGAAGATGACGTTTGTTTGTGGTCGCACATTGGCGACGCGTTTCCGCTCTGGGACCCTGTCATGCGTTTTGTGCTTGTGTGCTAGGAGTAGGCTCTGGAAAGATGGAGGAACGTGGAAAGATATTGGCGCCAGCGATACCCCTTACCTACCATGACTTCTAAATACATGAAGTGGAATAGTTACGAGCGGACACACTGGCTGCCCGGTGTACATGCATATATGGAAGCAGGAGACCGTCAAAAACATGGATATACACATACAAAAATATTACGCTCACGCGCAGACACACACTCACTCACCTGCTTCCTCTCTCTCCTTTGTCTCCCCTCTCTCCCTGACTGCTTTGCTCCCATGCATTATACCACAACATCCCATAATATTAATGATATACTATAATCACCCCCCCCCCACACACACACACACACACACCGTCCGTCTCACAATAGCACCCTCCCTCACCCACCACCTGCCTCCACTCTGCAAGCATTCATTATTCCATTAATCCCAACCCACTGAACCCGATTCAATTATGTGTTTGCACAACGGCTCGAATGTAATGCTATGCTGTCTGGAAGGCACCCACACTCTCACGCTCTCTCTATCTCCCCCCCCCCCCCCTCTCTCTCTCTCTCTCTCTCTACGCACTTTCCATTCGTGTCGTGTGCAGTCAGAGCCTGGGACTGTCATGGCTGGAGTGACTACTCGTGTATTTTCCTTTCATACAAAGCAATTTGCTTTAAAACCTTCATTTTTTCTTCTTTTCCTGCCGCTGATTTCGCTGGATTTGAAATTTGTTCCGTTATCTCCCACATCTAACCTTCTTATCAGATGGTAGGCACCGGGGGTAGGCACGCGTAGTGACACATGTCTATTAAACAGGAAAGGTGTGGGCGGGGATAGTGATACGCTTTAAGATGATATTACCTGCCGTTAACATTTATTAATCAAAGTGAGATATCTACATGGTCGTAACACTTAAAGGGGCCATTTTTGTGACACAGCATGTGTTAACTCTTTATGCGCCACTGATTTGATTTTACACAAATGATACTCACAAAACACATAAAGTAGTCCAGATACTGGCCGTATCTTATCGTCTGCTTATTCTCCCACACACATTACGCCACTGATTCAAATCGTACACACACCGCGCCATACCACTGATCGCGCGAAAACATGTGGATTTTTTTTTATGTGATGCGCCACCAACGTTCGTTGTCGGCGGATTGCTGAATACAGTCCAGGCGGTGGACTACCCATAAAGTAGCATTTAACCCGGAAGTGTTAAAGTTAAACTTCCCACGACAGCCTAAGTCTGAATGTGACAGGGGGTATATAGCCGGTAATCTAGGTTGATCTTGTCTCTTTCATGTTCTTGAATTGCTCAATTAATATTATTACATTGTTTACAGGTGACCTGACCTAGGGACTTGAAATGTGATCAGTGCTCTAATTATTTTGCTGGTGGATATGATTTTTTTCTGGGAATACGTGATGCCCTCTTGTAATTTAATCCAGATATCCAGTCGACTTTTTTCCAAAGCAAAATCAATGACAACGCAAGCTGGGGAAAAAGGGATTTGTTTTGTTAATAACCCCATGTATCCTTATAAAATGTTTTTTTTTTTGTATAATGGTAATGAATACTGTAGCAGATCGATTGCATTGTCGGGTTAAGGTGTGTAGTACATTGTAAAGAAGCCAAATCTTTTACCACATTCTGTTCTTCTCTTCATATATTCACACGTGCCGGCATGCAGAGCAAGTTCGAGTTTTAAGTCTCCTAGATATTCCGTAAATTACGTACGTTTCTGTTACCCCAGAATTATACGTTTCTTATTGTTATTGAATGCATTGCAGTGAACATGTAGTTTAATCCGATTACATTGTCACCAGGCAAATTATATCGTTAAGATATGACTGCTTCAAATTCATCCTCACCAATCTTCACCAAGCACTAAAAATATATATAGTGTGTTCATGAGCTGACGAACAAGTGGTATATGTATGCGGAGATGTGCTGTCGGCCAACTGTGGGAATCCAAAAACGACAGGTGCGATTGTGTACATCATGTCAATTGTAATGACGTGTTGATGATTTTAGTTTTAACTTTCACTTCTCTTTCCAGATATCATCATGCTGTCTGCCTCACTAGTCGCTCTGCTCCTTATTGGGATGCTGTCTCAAGGTAAGTTTTGGGAAACATGTTTTATTTCCACTTATGATTTTTTTGTTCCCATGCTACATACACTGATCGAATGTTTTAATATGACAATTTAAGAGTGATTTTATTGGAGAGCGGTATTAACCCCAAAACACGTAAATACTCTATTCAATATAAATTCATATCGATCTCATATTGCGGATGATGATCAACTGACAATTGACTAAACAATATACAGTACGTATGGCAAGCGTCCTTTTTACTCGGTCAATTTCCGTTACTGCATGAAAATGTTGTTTTTACCTAAACCACAGTACTTTGCATTAGTTTTGCAATATATCCTTAACTTATGTTTTGACAGGTTGTAATGCTGACATAAAGTGGTTACGGTTAATATCTTATTGTGCAGTAAATTTACAATGCATTTTAAAGAAACTTACAATCTGTTTAATGTATAATCATCTTTTATAGTTTTCATACCATTTATAATTTTTTTTTAAAAATATTTATACTTGCAGAGGATATTCGTCTTATTTCATATGTTGTATTTATATTTGTTTTTAAATTGTCGCAATTCAGCTGCATGGCTGCGAAGATGATTTTTAATGAGCCTTGAATTGAATTAATTGAATTGATTCCTTTGATACTGCAGTACCCACTGCTCTTCACACCCTACTTGTACATCTTAACCCACATTGGAGTCGTCTTGTTCATAGATGTGCTGGATTTAAGAAGACTATTTTGTAAAAGTGTTGCACACTGGTTGTTCGGCTTGAAAGAAGTATTATTTTGAAGTGAATATCAAGCTAACAATGAATGATGATGAATCATGTTTTCATAATAACTTCAACAAGAAGATTCCTAAATCCAGCAGTTTGAATACCACCTTTATAGAACAAAACGTTTGAAATTGTACAATTTATCCAAAGTTAATGTACGTCTATGTAAATACTATGACATCAACTCGCATTGAATCGCAAAACTCATATACTGTTATTACAGCAGTCCAAATTCATTCAGTCCTTTTGTGGAGCGCTTCATAACTGGGAGGGGGGGGGGGGGGGTCTTGATTGGATTATGGCAAGGGTTGTTGTCAACTCCATATTTTATTCATGCATGGAATCAGCAGACCATGAAGGGGATAATGCTCGACCACTCCATCATCTCACTCTCTAGGGACGGATCGCAGAATGGGCGTACAGCTTGTATAGCAGCACGGATGTTTTTCCAAGCTCTTAGATATTTCTGATCCAACTGGCAAATATAAGATTGTCTACTCTATCTTCCCCCTCAGTCCGTTTCACATTAGTCTAGGTTCGAGACGTATTTTATCAGCCCACATTCGTATACACATTGCGCGACGAAACTTAGTGCAACGATATCGAGCGATCGCGCGATCGCTGAAAATATTTTTATTGCCAGCCCGGATTTTTTTTGGGAAAGCCGGATAAGTTGAGAAATTGAGAATGATTAGTCTATTGCAGTGAGATCCCCTTTTTGAATCGCTTGGTCTAGCCATACCCGAGAGCCTGGAAAACAGACTACCTTTAAATGTTGGAGTAATCAGGATAAAGGCCCGGTCACACTGCCCGACCTTTGTTGAAGCGTTCCTTGAACGGTAGGGAGAGGGGGCCGAATTTCGACACTTTCGGGGCGGTAGGAGGGACCATCAATGGTGGCTGAGCGTATACGGCGTTGCCTGAACGGAGGCCAACTTCTGTTAAACGGTAGTGAACGGTAACGAGCGGTGATGATTTTTTTTTCACCGCTCCAGCAACGCTCCAGCTAAGGTCTGGTGGTGTGACCGGGCCTTAAGGAGAAGATAAGGCACGTCACTTTTAGCTCTCCACACACCATAGGTGCATTTCTTCACCCATTATACGCACAGATCTCATAGAATAGCTTGTTATCCTACACGCAAAAGGGTTAGTGGGGATGTAGAGGTTTCATAAGATGATGGAGAAGAAGGAAAGGTGAACGCGAAGACAAGCTGGCAGAAACCTATACTGACAAATTAAATCGGACCAATGCTAAAGACGCGAAGACAATTCAGCTTGCAGAAACCTGAAGTGGCAATTCAAATCGGACCAATGATTGTGATAAAATGTGTATGCATGCAATTACTTTGGGCTTTTCTTTGTTTATGTAGATTGTGATGTTCAAGTTGATGTTTTCAGTGTCTCTATTTATAGGTACTAAATTATGATTAAAGACGACCCGACACTATTAACTCTGTGTCAATGAGTAATGAGTAATAAGTAATGAGAGATTAAATCACAAAACCTCAAATTGTTCGGGCCGAACATTTTGAGGATTTAATCATTTATCATGAATTACTCCATATGTGGATCATTTGAAGGCAAATAACTTTCAGCAAGCTTCTAAAATAGGCAATACATGAATTTAAGACCATTGGCAAGAAGATTGCTAACAACTACATTTTGAAAGCTTTTCTGCCTTCCCAGTACAGTATATGGCCTTTAATGCGCCGGTGACGCATACCCATAGCTGCACTCTTAAAGGTCCCCTGTCATCAAAATGTATGTCGACTTATGCTGATGCAACATAATGTGTACATAACCAAATCACTAACTGTTCAATGGAAATATGTGTCCTATATTTTAAAATAATTTTTCTTTATGTTTTTCTCAGCACTGATAAGCCCCGCCTCCAAAATATCCTCCAACTCAAGATTCTCCCTGTGACATCATCAAAGGTAGAAATTACCAGGATAATAAGCAGAATTTATGCACAAATTAAACATTGCAATGACTACCTCCACCTGCCCACAAGAGCATCACATGTCTTCACACAATACCATCTAACAACCTTTCATGTGGGAATAATCGTTTCCTATGTCAGAAATGTGCTAGTTATGTGATGCTATTACAAGAACTTGCAGGTAGTCATTGCAATGTCTTGTTTGTGCATAAATTATGTCTATTATTCTTCTAATTTCTACCTCTGATGATGTCAAACGGGGAATCTTGAGTTGGAGGATATTTTGGAGGCGGGGCTTATCAGTGCTGAGAAAAAATATAGAAAATTTATTTTAAAAAATAGGAAACACATTTCCATTCAACAGTTAGTGATTTTATTATATACATATTAGGTTGCATCAATAGAAGTCAACATATATTTTGATGACCGGGGCCCTTTAAGTCACAAATGACATAGCGCTTCGCCTCGCGCACAAAGGGATTCACGTACTCGAGATACATGGCCCGCTTGCCTGCATGCATAGCATTATGCTGATTTGGGGCGGGCACGGCACCGTGAGGCGCCATGGATGAGTTATATATATAGCATAGCGTGTCTTCCAGGCTGTTGTATATTTATGATCACATCTCTACAAAAAAAAAAAAAACATGTCTGGCTTAATTGAAATGGTTAACGAGGGAACTCACTTCTCTTAGAGCTAGACACGAATGTACACTTGCGATAGCATGAAATTGAAAAATCCAACAGCCTGGAAACAAGGCTAAAACGCCGAAGCGCAATATTTACAAAGACGTTGTATTTAAATTGTGTTTCAGACTTGGAGTGAGGCCATGATACTAATCATAAAGAAACGTGTGCTATAGCTGAACGGCACAAGTAGAAATTTCTAAAAAAAAAAAATGAAATTAAGAAGGAAATTACACACAGTCTCATCTTGTTCATAAAACTTTTTTCAGTGACTGTCTTTAACATTTATGTTGTCCAGGTGTATATTTACCAACTATCTTCCAGCTTACATAGTTCACGCAATCTGCAGTTGGTAGGAAATCTTCATGTGTAAAACATTTATTTGTAAAAGTCGTTTTGATTACGATTCTCAAAATTAAGTTCTTATAGCATGCGCGTCATAAGTCATTACCATGACAATGATAAACGACCCGCCTATGATTATACAATAAAGTTTCCGGCACTAATAAACTAACTTTAATCCGGTTCTTTATTTCAACGAGGATTCTCCAATAACATATCTTTACATACACCACAGTAGACGGTTACACCATCGTATAGTTTAACCCGGTATGCGCCATTGGTGCTTTTCGGAACATGTTATACACACAAATCCCATAGACCAGCATTTCACTTGGCATATATAGTGGTATAAGGGTGCAAACACCAGCTTAGCCCCATTGGCCCGTATGAAGAACTGGGGCCATATTCATGAGACCTTAATAGCCTAGTTAGTTACTAAAATGCATGAAGCTGAATGCACTTTAGCAACCAACTATAGGCTTTGTATTGTTTCGTGAATACGGCCCCTGATCTTAAACGCAAGTGGTGTCCTAAGCCTGTACTAACTTTATGGAACAGCAAAGAAAACGGTACTAAAGATTGTTATTGATTTTGTCCTCGTAAAAAGTATTTTTTTTTTTAGTTTATCCACAAAGAAATTACAGCGAATAATTAAAATCGAACACCGTTGTGACTACAAGGCAAAGTTCGCAGTTTAACTGCTGCTCTGTGTGTTTTTGTGTATGTATAACTAGCGCAATAACACATCAATTCTCCCTATCGCATATAGCTCTCCGAATCTGAAAGTGTGTGGCGCTCTATTTTTTTTACCTTCAATTCTTGGGATATGAACTTCCGGTCCACAAACATTCGACAATCCCGTACAATAGGGGACCAGGGTATCCAACTAATTTAATGAATTTTAACCCTTAACCTAATCCTGACATTAACACTAGCCCTAAACCTAACCCTGACCCTAACCATAACCCTAGACAAAATGCTCACTCCCATAATTGATAAAAAAAGTGATTTCTAGGTCACTTTCTACCGACGACAAATTCTCACCGGAAAGTTTACGTCCCAAGAACAATCGATCAGATATCGGTATCGCGAGGTGATATCGCTTGATATCGGTTATATGCGATAGGGAGAATTATGTACAAGCAGGCGGGCCTTCTTTTCCATCTGATTCAGCGCTGGGATGTAATTAAAAGATGGCATGGGGAGTTCATCTTATCGAGAATCGGGGTACGAAAGCCTGGTTTCAGGCTTTTGAACAGGGCTCATTCAAAGTTAAGTACTCACAAGACTATTCACTCTCTCATTCTCCTCTGTTCCTATTCTGTTAGAGCGAGCCGGAGAAGGAATGGAGTATGATTACTCTTCCATAGATAGAACGATTTATTGGATATTAGAGGAATAATTTATGACCAAACGCCCGGGAGTGAGACTACGTGTATAGTAGATCTACATCCCTGCGCTAATCCAGGCAATCGTGGTATCTCGCGTGTCATCCGGCAAGCCCGAGCCCGACTGTGGAATTAATTAGTTCCCGTGAATGTATACATGAATGTACGAGAGGAAAGGGGGAGGGGAGTGTGTGTGTGTGGGGGGGGGGGGGGTGGGGGCGAGGTGAGGGGGTGTTAAGAACGCGGATTAAGAGTGATATTGGCATTTAGTAGTTGCTGGCATCTCATTTCAGATATTCGGAATTCTTCCAAGTCGTCCCAATTATGCATCGCGCAGTTACATTCGGACTCCTTTTACAGTCATGCTGGTTTCCCACTTTCCGGTGTGGTGTATACTATTCCGGGACCATAGGCTTCCGTGTAAAAAAAAAATACGCTTCTGGGACGCCGCTTCGCGGCACGTTTGGTCACGATGTCCTCTTTATGCGAAGTGGAGAATCGAGTTCGAAGGGTGAACATGTACGGATCCGGCTGGACGCCACCGTTGGCATGACAGTGAGTGCAATCAGCAACGCTCTGCCAGTTAACATTAAAGGAATAGCGCACCCTGAAATCATGTTAGTTTAGTAAAAACAGACACATGATAGAAACATATTAGTGAAGGTTTGATAAAAATCCGTCAAAGGATCAGAAAGTTATGATCTTTTAATGTTTTGATTTTGTAACGTCGCGTGCGAGGTTTTTCCCCGTATGTTTTTCTGTTTATGACGACAGAATTATTTTTTTCAGAGAGGGATGTGTGTAAATACGTATTTTTTTTTTCTTATGAAATGCACAGGTAAAAGGATGGACATCTTTTTAAGAAAATGCACATTTAAAGCAAACATGTACACAACATAAGGGAGAGCACCTCGCACGTGACGCCACAAAATTAATGTCAAAATATCATAACTTTCTTATCCTTTCACAGATTTTCGTCAAACCTTCACTTACATGTTTCTTTCATGTTTCTATTCTATTCATGTTTTTATTGACACCAACTTGATAAGGGTAAACTATCCCTTTGATATTAACAACTCCCCTGGAAAAGGAGTATAATTGGATTACCCCCTCCATGGTTTGAGCGGACGGCGCGGCGCCGCGGCGCCCCCACCGTACCCTCACGCAATCGCGTCAATCGTCAACCTTCGCCACTTACTCGCTGTTAGGCATACTGCACTGAATGAAGATAGCAATTATTGGGGCACGCTCTACCCCGTTCATTCTTCAAAGTCACGATTAGCTGGCGATGCATGATGGGATTGTAGTTGCGCAGTTATCTCCATAGCGGGGGGAATTGAGCAGAAGGGAGTGGTACCATTCATCAAATTGGGGATGTCTGTGATCAAGAGTGGTGTAGGGTTCAACGGTGACATTATTTTTCAACTCCTGATGTGCATGTGCACAATTAATATAATATACATTCTATTCCCATGGAGAGGCGTTTGTCATGTGCACGAAGCGTCAACCCGTTTTGTGCCAGTTAAAGTGCAGCTGATCTATGGCATTTGTGCGTATTACGTGTAAAAAGGACAAAATAATTCCATAAATTGCCTTTTTTCGTTTTTTGATCAAACGCAAAAACGTATTCTTAATGATCTATCAAATACACATATCAAAGGATACATATGATATTTTGTTGATATAACGCATATTTTCGAGAAAAAAATGTACACAATATATGGAAGAGCACCTCGCACCTAGCGTTACAAAATTGATCCTTTGACCGATTTTCGTCACACCGGGATAACTATCCCTGTCACTTCTCCTAAAAAGGCTCGCTAGATTATGCCTGTGGAAATTTCATACACTTTTTTAATTGGGGTATACTGCTCATTCCTGCCGAGTTTTTCCTGCCGAGTTTTAATGAATCTTGCGAATGGGGCACCCTGTCTTTAAAGGGAATATACTGTAATGAGGAGACAAAACAAAAACCTTTAAAAAGGTGATCGTGAGCAATCTTCCTGCCTGTGGTCTTGAATTTATGAAGAAATTAGTTATTCAATCCTAAATCTTCAATATGTTCGGGTCGAACGTTTTGAGAATATGTGATTTAATCACTAATCACTCCAAATATGGAATATATGAGGGCAAATAACTTTCAGTAAGTTTCTAAAATGGATGATACATGAATTAAAGATTGTCCATCCCTTTTGCAAGCTTAAAATTTGAAATCGTCTATCACGATCGTAAATTGAAGAAAGTGTGATTCAAGACCATTTCTAAGAATATAGCATGTTGAAGCTTTCTGTATATGTAAAACTTTCAGCCGTTAAATTTCAAACCGACTTTTTTCGTACTACGAAAAAAAGTATTAGTCTTTGTTACAGTATCTATGTGGTTATTATGCATGTGTGAAATCCTAATTTTATGAGTAATTACCAAACTTTGGAGATGATTCCTTCTATAGAACATTTTTTTTTTCATAATGCGTTTTATAATTTGATAAACAAATTAATCAATAAACCAGATATTTCAACACAAACTGCTAAGAGCCTGAGGTAAAGACTATTAATCAGACGTTGTTTATGTGCATTATTTGAATTTTACACTACGTATCAGTTTCAAATTATGAATATACAGCTTGCTAACACTGCTCTATATGTTTTGTCAATGTTTCGATGGTTTTGTGGTGATCTGAAAAAGGGACGGGCTGTCTTTTAAGACCATTGGCAGGAAGATTGCTCACGATAACATTTTTAAGGCTTTTTTGTCTTCCCAGTGCAGTATATTCCCTTTAAGATAGAATTGAATGAATGTCATCAAATCTGACGCAATGACGTTAATTAGAAGACAATTAAGTGATTATGATTTGGGTCAGATTGTTCAACGGACTTAGGTCAAGGTGAAAGGTCACGGGTCAAAGTCATATTGTCAAATATTGCTGTCGTGTAATTAAATGTAAAATATTTGACCAAATATCATTAAACGTGGTACAATGATGATGTATGACCTGTCTTTTCAAACGAAGTTGCATGTCATAGCCAAATAACAAGTTCTCCAGGCGTTAGAGGATGAATGTTTACTAAATGTCATATATTTTGAAAATACTTTACTGTCTGCGCAGAGGGCGCAGGCTTACCTATCGACCGCGCGCAGTCAAGTTTCTCCAGTAGAAAATGTAACTACTTAAATATAATTGTAGTTGTCATTGTCGATTTAACATAAGCTATTCAACATAACCATATCTCAATTCATTCTTTTGAAATGATAAGCTACGGTCACAAGAAACTGTTCTCGGTTGCTTCCTTTAAATGATACTGTCAAATTGACCACAATCTCCTTTGTTTGTGAAAATGATGATGTGATTAAGGTCAATATTGAAATGTTTCGATTCTTTATGTGAAATAAAAGCGTCACGTAAGTAAATCTTAGTCATTGTCGCGAAATGCTATTGCAAGCATAACTAAATTTTATTTTATTCTTCGTTTTCTTTTCCCCATGGTTTAGGACATGCCCTGTCATGCATCACATGCATGGACCAGATATCGGACAATCCCAGCTTACCACTTCCACCAGGGAACTGCGGTGATAACCCTCCCTCCGAGATGTGCCCAGATGGAATTACCCAGTGCATGACACTGAGCTTGGATATGATGTACAGCTTAGAAGGAGGTAAGAATCGACTGTATTAATTTTATTAACCATTACAAACTATCCGTTGAAAGTCTCAGGATTGTAAGTTATATTTTACTATCAAAGCAATTTTTTGGTTATAACCGCACACTCGAGAAAGCCTGTCAGTCCAGTCGCTGCCTGGTAAGCAGTACATCGCAAGTTCTGGTTTGTCTGGCTCGTTTTTCATTAATTTACATGATTAAACACAATGTGCTTATGCTTAGAATTTCTTCTCAAAATCAAAACAAAGTTATATTTACCTTTAACCTTTCAACTTGTTCGTTTGCTTTATATACTTCGCCTTTTTTGTCTTTAACTTTTCCTTCTGTTCTTGTTCGCTCCGTTCTTGTTCATTTTATTTCTCACCTCTTCCTCTCATATTGTGTTATTGTCATATACATGTAATTTGTCAAAATTAGTTACGTTTTAGTGAGTCGATCTATATGACTTAGTTTGGGTAATGCATGTGTGTTTCTCCTCTTTTCCCTCCAAGATGTAGGTCTGTTTTCTTTGTATATTTTTCTTGTCTTTCTGTTCCTTTTTAGATTTTTTCCCTTTCTCTCATTATGTTCTTTCTTGTTATGTGTATGTATTTAACTGAAATATGTGAATGGGTATAATTTAGTTACGTTAAGATATATTACTTATATTACCATAGGTTATGACACTTATCAAGTTTATATTTTCTTTATCCACGGATTGTTGTTGTTTTCTTCAGAGATACAACATATTAAATCATTTATATTCTCATCAATATAATAATTCCTCTCATTCTGTTTTTTTTTTTGCTTCTCCTCTATGTATGTATTTACCTAATACCAGTACATGTATTTTCGTTATCTTTATTTACGTAAAATTATTTAGATAGCGATTTTACTGTCTTTTCTCTTTGTTTCTTTTTTCTATGCTAATTTCTCATACTTTTCATACAAATTACCAATACCAATAAATGTGATTGTAATAATGTGCATCATCACTGTCATCATCATTCTGTCATCTTACAGTGGGAGACATTATGCTCACGCAGACGCAGCGTGGTTGCGCCGCAATGCCGTTCGCTGAACCCAACACTCGCTGTCTGTCTGATGAAGAGTTCCAACCCATAGCTACCATGACCCAGGCAGCAATGGAAGCTGCTTTGAGCGGCGGTAGTCAGGCACCTCCATTGACCTTCCAAAGCTTATCGGGAAGCGTGTGCATCTGTGAAACCGATGACTGTACCCCGCCCAGCCCATCCGCTGCTGATGAAGGCGGCGACGAGGAGCCAGCGAATCAGGCAGAGCCAACCTCTGAGCCTGAAGTAATGACAACGAAAGGTGGCGCCACCAACGTTGTGTCTAGCGCAGCTCTCCTCTTGGCATCAATGCTTTCCGCGCTAGTGTGCAAAGCCCTTTAAGTTGTCTTGTCTATTCCCATTTGTTCCTCCCTCCACTTTTGTTAATTTAAATTCTTCTTTATTATGGTATTACCATAATAATAAGCGTGTATTGGTGCAGGTCTTTATTCGGGAACAGGTTACTGCAAGGTAATCGGGTGGTCTTGAAGAATTTCTGGCAACGTCAGGCTTCGCTGACAGTGCTCCTCTTATTCTTGAATTTAATTTCGAAACGCTTTCCCCCTTTATCTGAGTGTTCTCAAGAAATATATTGATACTTGTCATGAGCGTTATCAGTAACATAAGCAAGTTTGGTTCCATTTAGAGGAGTATTTTCTGCGTGGGTGAAGCGTGATCAAGACAATTGATCATGCGCCAATTCATGTTCAATCACCACTATCTATCCTAGGCGTGAAGGAGGCTTCAAGTATTGAAGGCAGTGAAAGAAAACGTGTACTATTCCCGATAAACAGTATTGTACTAATGACATGAAGGAACCTTACACGTTATTTTTCCATTCCTTTCTTTTTACCAGCAATCACTTGTCTTGTATACAAATGTATTTAAACGGTATTCAATTTAACTTCTTTTTCGTCATGAGGTGTAGGGCGTTTGTCTCTGGAGCAATATCAACACAACTGCTAGTCAGGATGCGTTATCTAGGCGCCACATCCGCCAATCATGCGACAATTCTCACCCGGATAGGCTAGATCATGCTGTTCCTGGTGCCTGCACAAAACAGATCAGCGTCAACATGGTCAATACATAGATATGAATTGCAATGGCGGACCTATATTTGACAGGATTGCGGGCTGAAAAGCGCTAGGGAATCAGAGCTAGAGAGAGAATTGGCATCGTTTTGGGTGCCCTATACCCCAGGTGTTCTCATGCACACGGTTTGTTAGCACATAGTACTCATGACGTCACAACTTTTATCAGACAACGCATCGTAGGTACTGTAGGATAGAAAATACATGAAACATTGTTATTTTCTTAGCTTAGCAAGCCAATAGTGATAAATCATTGCGGAAGTTGTACATGTTTCGTTATCAAGAAAAAAAAATTGTAGAACATAGCAATTGGGGTAAACAATATTTGTAGTATCATTGTAGCAAAGTAACGTGAATATGTGGATAAAGAATTAAGCTAATCAAAATGTGTACTCTTAATATTGTATTGACTTGAGTGGTACAGTATAACCATTTACTCCTGTACAAGGACGAACACTGATATCTTTAATGTCTTCAAATCTCGACAATTCGATATTTGTCACCTGTACAGTCACTGACAGTAATTATATTCATTTTTTTAAGAAACATAAGCAGCCACCGCGTTTGACTCATTCTTCTTCTTTTCTTCTCCTCCTGTCTTTCTCGACTTCTCGACTAATTCATATTTTTCTCTTTCTTCCTAGTTCTTTCCTCTTTGTTTATATTGTTTTTCTTTGTCGCCTTCATTCTCATCCTCAACCACTTTCCATTTTTACTGACTTCTTCTCAGCCTTCTCAGACGTCTATTGCCTTACTTCATTGTCATCAATTCGTGTCTCAACTGAATCATCTTTCCTCTTTTTGCCTCCTTCTTCTATTCTCTTCTTCATCTTTCCAATGTTTGCATATTTTCTTCTTGGTCATGTTGGTGTCCCTTGTTTCGATTTAAAATTCGGAATACTCTCTTTAGAAAAGAAACTTCGCCACAAAACGTTTTGATAAGTACTTCTGCAATAAGTACGTCGATGACGTCAATGGTACTATACCTCGTGACCTTCTATTACCGGCCTTGTTATTGTATTATGTACGGGTGGTTGTGTGATGTTTCTTCAAAATCTGTATGATGGGTATCTTTATTTACAGTGAAATCTCTCTGTTCTGAAATTAAGTAGTGAATCAGTACTGAAGTTGATATCGTTAATAGTTAGTAATATAAATTACGTCGAGCTGTACTATCATGAACAATAATCATTGTACTTTGTAATAGCTGTTAAGTGTATATGTCAATAAACCATTTCAGTTTAGTATAATTCATGTCTCACGATCATATTGTTGCTGCCAGGTATGTATTTTTTAAAGAAGATAGATGAAGTGTGGTGGTGACGAGGAAAGATTCCGATTGTTCGACAAGAAAGGACCGGAATGCTACATGGCATGTGCTAACATCTATTGGAGAGAGCGAGGGGGAGACAGAGAGATAGAGAGTGGGGGCGAGAGAGAGAGAGAGAAAGAGGGAGAGAGAGAGAGAGAATAAAAACGATACAGAAATAGAGTGGAGAGTGAGTGGATGTAATGAGAGAATGAAGGGAGGAGAAGTGGCAAACTCGCCCTTTTGGTTCAATGTGTCAATGATAAGGAGTTTAAGAACTGTCTGTATGTGTGTGCATGTGCGTGTATGTGTGCGTGTGTGTGTATGTGTGTGTATGTGTGTTGTGTGTGTATGTTTGTGTGTGAATGTGTATGTTTGTCTGCCCGTGTGCATGTAAACGTCTCCGTGTTAGCATGCTTAGTGTGCTGCGTTTAAGTACCCGGGCCGACAGCGTGTGGTGTCGTCCGTACCTTCCCATCCGTTTCTCTCGAATGATCGGCGATGACGGTCAAGGATCATCGCCGGCGCCACTGCCTTGTCACGCTAATTATGCTTGTCCATTCTCCCCGAGCCTGTGCTTAGCTCATTAGCATTGTAGGGTTCTAGAGCACGAGTAGCCTAAAATCAGACCATTCAAATTAACAACCGTCTTCGAAATATCATTTTGTGCGTCATTTAGTCAATGCAGCTTGGCATCACGATTTGAACTTAAATCTGTGCTGCCATAAAACAACCAATACAACAAACATAATAAGATATGTTGTCTAAGAATATGATATTTGATTGATGATTTGTCAGGATAAGGTTTAAAATATTTACGTTAATACTCGGTTGCGCCTTTTCACAATAGGGTAGTATCGAGATAACAATCCCGTACATAGACAATCAGAAAAATACACCGAATGAATACTCTGGTAGTGAAAAAAAACTAACCCCAAAACAGTTCATATGAGTGTGATACATTATTATTCAGACCTTGTAATATCATCATGTAAAGCTGTGTTATAAGCCCGACTGGTAGATTTACATAATGATGGCATGAGATAGAACGAACAACTTGTGAGAAAAACCTATCCCCCTTTTCATCAAAGTTGATTTATCAATTTTAGCACATTGGAAGAAAATTGAAGGAAATATTTTGCAAGAACTTTCCTCCCAACGGTAAAACTGGAAAATTACTTTCAGCGGAAAAAAATATTGATAGCTAGATTTCAAGTAGGTTTTGGACGAGTCGTATTCCGCGGTTGATGTGGCGTAGAGAACGCGACCGCAATCAGCATACATCGTGATTCTCCACGCCACGCTGTCCGCGGTGATGCAAACACAGTGCGTGCAGTGGTAGCATCGCGCCGTTCTCCGCTACAATACTGTATATGAATGCAGGCTGTGGTCACTACGTTTCAAACGTAAACAAGAAAATATTTTTGGCTTTTCCTGAAAAGGTTCGTCAATTTGTGATCGATATATCGGATACATGTTATATTTAGGATATATTTGTGATTTCTGCCGAGTTTCATGACTTTTGCAAACCATATTTTCAAGTAGACATTAGTAGACTTTGTCATTCTGGTTATTCTGTATCAGTCTAAAACTTATTTGCAGTACGTTACACTTGTTTTTATTTCTGTATAGTAAACAAAGTAGAAAAGAAAGAAATGATCAACATAAAGCACGAGGTGCCTATCCTTCTGAAAGAATATCGAAAATCACACAAAAACTGGGCTCAGCCACCTGACTCGATCGCAAAGACACATAGTACCACGTTTTCACTCAAACTTGTCTCACTTTGGATTGATAATTACAGTGATAACCCAAAATTTACGACTCGAATCAAGCTGAAATTTGAATGTTGTAAATTTAAGAGATTACGACCTATTGGGATAAAATTCAGACAGCAAATCATACACTTACATTCTTTGAATAATTAATCACGTTTGTGTGTAGCGATAATTGATTCCAACATCACAATAATTTTTGTACATCACACATGTCGTTCCTAATTTGCAAGTTTACTAGCATTTGAATGTTTGTATGCACAATTGGTTCACACATGGGGCTATTATACATGGAGTACCATCAGCCGTTTAATTAATGCAGATTCATTGTACTCTCTTTCTAATCACACAAGAATGCTTTACAAAGATTTTATCTTTGATCTTATACTTCAATGCCGCCGATTCTCTGGCTGATTTTAACCTGGATTTGACGTATAAAAAAAAATGGGGAAATATCCTCACCCCATATGCTTGCGCAGTTGTGACATGTACTACCTACGATGCAGCTATCAAGATGTAATAGAGGAATATTGTTACAATATGGCAAAAAGGCTGTAAACGTGACATCAAGTACAAAATTCTCGATTTTATACTCTTCCGCACTATATTCCATGTGAAAAAATTGCTGGAAACGTTACATTAAAGGTCCCCTGTCATCAAAATGTATGTCGACTTATGTTGATGCAACATAATATGTACATAACAAAATCACCAACTGTTCAATGGAATTATGTGTCCTATATTTTAAAATAATTTTTCTTTATTTTTTCTCAGAACTGATAATTTCCGCCTCCAAAATATCCTCCAACTCAAGATTCCCCCTGTGACATCATCAAAGGTAGAAATTAGCAGGATAATAAGCAGAATTTATGCACAAACTAAACATTGCAATGACTAACTCCACCTGCCCACAAGATCATCATATGTATTCACACAATACCATCTAACAACCTTTCATGTGGAAATAATCGTTTCCTTATGTCAGAAATGTGCTAGCTATGTGATACTATTATAAGCACTTGCAGGTAGTCATTGCAATGTTTAGTTTGTGCATAAATTATGTCTATTATCCTGCCTATTATTCTACCTTTGATGATGTCACAGGGGGAATCTTGAGTTTGAGGATATTTTGGAGGCGGGGCTTCTCAGAAAAATTATTTTAAAATATAGAACACATATTTCCATTGAACAGTTAGTGATTTTGTTATATACATATTATGTTGCATCAACAGAAGTCAACATATATTTTGATGACAGGGGCCCTTTAAGATATTTCTTTTAAGACAAGTAACATGAAAAACGTGTCCAACCGCGCCCAAGCCAGTATTTCCATTTCAAAAAGTATCACATTTCATATCCGCTTGTCCTTATTAACTATATAATAATCATTTAGTGATAAAATTAAAAGTTCAGCAGCGAAAGCTGAAATGTATGCATGTTAGAAGTGCGTGTGACCTATTATAAAATCCAGGTAAACGTGACGCAATCGCGCATGCATCATATTGTTGGGAGCAGCTGATGGTCATGAATATTAAGTGGCGGAATCAAACCTTGTTTAAAAGGATGGATGTCCATGTACTTAAACATCATTGGTTCACAAGAGTTACCAGTGACAACCCAAGGATGTTTAAGCACATGGATATACATCGCTTTGAACAATGTATGATGCCGCCACTTAATATTCATGACGAGCAGCTGCTCTCAACAATATGATGCATGCGCATTGCGTCACGTTCACCTGGATTTCATAATAGGTCATACGCATTCCTATACATGCATACATTTCAGCTTTCGCTGCTGAACTTTTGATTTTGTCACTAAGCGGTTGGCCGCGTTTTTCATGTTACTTGTCCGAAAGGAAAATATCTGAAAGTAACGTTTCATGCAATTTTGTAAGCAGGTATGATGCGGACCATTGTGAAATTGAGACTTTTATACTGCAACTTGATATCACGTTTAGAGCCTTTTTGCCATATTGTAACATTATTTCTCGATTGAATCTTTACTGATGCATCGTAGGTATTACACGTCACAACTGCGCAAGCATATGGGTGAGGATATTTCCCCAAATTCTTCTGCACATCCGGTTTTGTTTATACGTCAAATGCGGGCAAACTCATCCAGAGAATCGGCGGCATTGAACATCGAGATCAAAGAGGAAATCTTTGTGAAGGGTTCTTTTGTGACTAGAAGGAGATTACAATGAATCTGCATTAATTAAACGGCTGATGGATATCCATGTGCTTAAACATCCTTGGACAAACACAAGGCTGGTTGAAGTTTGCCTGAGGGAGCAAGAACTTATGTATGCAAAATGAATCGCTGTCTTCCTGCACAAAACAAATCAAAACAAGAATGTACAAAGTACAAATATTCGGTGTCAAAAAAAAAAGATTAAAGCTCAGTCTCATCTCACATCAAGCCCGAAATTGACACATCATGAAGTCAAAGAATGTCCAATTTGTTAGAGATAGATTTTAGAACATTTCATTAATTACGTTTTAGTAATAATCCTTGGAATATCCAATGACATTTTCACTTTTTGACAAATTTGGTTCTGAAAGTTTGTCTGTAGCAGATAATCAATTCAGAACACAACAATGGTCATTGCGCATCACACATGCCAACCCGAATCTTCCTTTCTGCCAGAAGCATCATGCATTGTTAATAACATTTTGATGGAAGTTGGTGGTGAATTAATAGATGTCATACACTATGGTCATTGCTGTGTTCTGAATTGATTATCTCATACACACACATTTTGAGGTCCTAATTTGTCAAAAAGTGATTTTTTTTTTATATTCCAAGGTTTATGACAAGAAAAGCAATCGATGAAATGTCAGAAAAACTGTCTCTCTAAACAGATTAATATCCCTTGAATTTATGATGTGTCAATTTCAGCTTAATTTAAGTTGGAACTGATTTTTGGTCAATTTGTCAAAAGTGTCAAATGGTTTTTTTTTTAAGACCTAGTAGCATTGTGTTGTACGTATCAATCGTTCGTACACATGATATACACAAAACATTGTTGTGTTGGATTTGGGTAATTTGCGTGTTTCCCAAGTTTTAAAAAAAAATTGCTCTAACTGAGCAAAAATACAGCATCATCAATAATGCAAGCTTTTCTTAATTTTCAAGAATTCAAATGGTTGTTGTGAGCAGATTGATTTCTATTTAGTTGTTCTGATTGCATCCAGAAATATTGATATCCCTTCACTTTATAATATTTAAATTTCAGCTTGATTTGAGTTTTAATCTTCACTTTTTCATCAATCGACAGCAAAGAATCTGTTTTTTTTTTCTGTTTTTTTAACACGGAGTGCTATGTGGAGTTTCGATGGAGTGCACACGTCGTGACGTTAGGCAGCTTAGCTAAGTATTTTCGTGGGCATTGTGGGTGTCGACGTCATTTGAAGAAGACGGGATTCTCGTTCTTTATTTTGATCATTTATTTTTGTCTCCTTATGTTTGTTGAAAGGGAAATAAATTAAAATGGAATCTGTTTCAAATAACCTTTCCGACGATACCCAAGTCAAAAATTAATCAATGTCTAATTTAACGATCTCAGAATCATGCGGTGGATTAAGAACTGAATTGCATTTTGATTGATGAGGAAACCCGACATGCTTAGCATTCTGAGTGTTTGTGTATGTGTGTGTTTGTGTATGTGTGCGTGTGTGTGTATGTGTGTATATTTGTGTGTATGTATGTGTGTGTATTTGTGTGTGTGTGCGTGTGTGTGTGTGTGTGGGGGGGGGGGGTTGTGCATGTGTGTGTGTGCGTGCTTGTGTGTGTGTGTGTGTGTGGGGGGGGGGGGTTGGAGGGAGTTCACGTCCTTTCTCTACACAGGCCTATGTAATTGTCATGTTTTCATTTGCGAAAGCACCGGGGAAATTGAATAAGTGAATACGGGTACTCTATAATCATGTTATATCATCTTGCCTCATTACGGTCTGAATAAAGTCAGCGTTGCTAGTTCGGGTAAGTATTACTGCACCCATGCTGCAATCATTCTTGTACACATTTTATTTGGTTACAGATCGTTATTCTGAATGTTTGTTAGTCCGAAGGTTCATATTTCCGAAACACGTAAATTGCCTATACTTCGATCTTCGTTATTCCGAAAACCAAAAAAAGGTTCGCTAATCCGAACACTTGTGGCGTTTTTCCGAAGGTTCGTTAATCCGACACTGAAATAATCTGCGGCGAAACCGGAAAAACCGGAAGGGCTCGCGTGGCTAAGGAATGGGGGGGGGGGGGGGGTAGAATCCGTACCGTTGCTGTTCAATAATTATGAAGGTGGGAAGGGGCTGATCTATCATTGCCAGGGGAGATTAAATACGCAGAATTCTTTCAAAGGGGTGATCATAGGCTTATGGGTCGAGTTTCCAGACTCACGAACCTTCGGAATAACGAACCTTTAAAGTATTCGATCCTTCGGAATAACGATCCTTCGGAATAACGAACATCCCTCTTTTATTTGAATACTACGTGTGCAATCCACGAGAACATTCACACTAAGAAATAAAGGTGCAGTTTAATATTAAATTTTGCGTTTAGCACCACAATCTCGACAAGGGTTGAATATTCCACCTCTGCGGGTTTACTTCGTACGAACATGGACCCTAGGGTCCATGGTACGAAAAGGGGTTCAATTTCCAGGAAGGTTCAATTTTGAACCTTTCCGTATGAATTATAAGTCTTGTACAGAAACCTACAGAAAAGCAATTAGCATATCATTCACATGTTACAGGCAGTATCTCTTATAAAAGTAGTTGATTCAAAGATTATGGGAAGAAAAGTGATTTAAATTACCAAATGATCAATATTAATTAATTTGATACCTAAAACCACGCAAACAAAACATAAAAGTTCTCCGTAAAAAAAAGTAATCATACATAACTAAGCTGCTACCCGGTGTTGATCAACCAATCATTAAATACATCAACATGCATTATGTCTATTGACTTGTACCGTATTCTTGTACATTTTAATAGATAAACGGTACAAACAAGATAGAAGGAATACTTAAACATACATTCCAATAAACATTTAGAGAGCTAGACATTAAAACAATAAATGCCACCTATGTGCAGAGAACAATAATTACAACAAAATATTTATCTTTAGTTGTACTAACCATTTTTTTTTAGCACATTACCGTAGTACTACATACATGAAAAAACACGATAGGTGTAGGGTATGATAAGATAGAAGAGGATTAATATAGGTTTAGGGTCGTGTAGAGTAGGTATGTTGGGTTACCGTTGTGTGTGCGTTTACATCCATGTATGTGAGATATATATCATATCAAATAAATAATATCGAGCTTCCAAAAGGATTTTTTTATTTTCCACATTTTGACGTTGGTCCCCGGGTATGGGGTTCAGAAATAAACCCTGAAAGCTTCAATTGTGCACCCTGTAGGGTTGGGATTGGTGGGAAATGAACCTCC